>BRZM01000096.1:1251290-1303144 GCA_033238685.1 Lates japonicus
ATGTTGTAGCGTTGAATTGCATGTTGCTTGCTCATTACAAGGTTTGTTATGTCTTTTCTTACAAACCATTTAGATTTTTACAGGTTAATATTTTTCAGATACACTCCATCGTGCACACCAGAGAAACAGGGAGAAGACCTGTACTTCTTCCCCTCTGACTACGTTCTGTATGCCGAACCGCTTCAAGAGTGCTACTGACAGAGGAGAAGCTGCAATGTATAACATTTACTCTTTCGCAATTGCATGTACATAATATTTCATTCCTCACTTTCCTTAAATAGAAGTCAAGTATGTTGTGTATATATAGGGCGCATGTTCTCAATACTGTCAACAGATCCTCCATTTTCCACTTCTGCATATAGAGTAAGTAGAGTAAAGTAACAACTACTTTGAACAAAACAAAGGAAAACAAACAAACAAAAAAAAAACCTACAGCTCCTTTGCATAAATATACTAATTGTGGTAACATGGTTGCTTGAACAGCTACAACATCTTGACCACTGACGGTGGAAATGGTCACCTAATCATCTGATTTATAATCCATACTTCTGCT
This sequence comes from Lates japonicus, assembly GCA_033238685.1. Lineage (NCBI taxonomy): Eukaryota > Metazoa > Chordata > Actinopteri > Centropomidae > Lates > Lates japonicus. The sequence continues at coordinate 1,251,844 of BRZM01000096.1, forward strand.
GTACCACCTAAACACAGTTGGTGATAGTCCCCCACACACCCACCCCAGTTTCCGGCAGGGGCCACTCTGCCTCTGCCTCCCACTGCCTCCTTGTGAGTGAGGCGGAGGATTATTTCCCTGCTCGACTCCTGCAGGCACAGGCGCCATCTTCAATCCAAAACAGCTGCTATCAGTCCTTCTTGTACTTGAAATTCACATTCAAATGTACAATATCTGTATTCATTTTTCTGTCTATACAAGTCCTGTATATTTACCTTCTGTTATTTTATTACATTGTCATCTTTATACTGTTGTGTATATTTTATAGCCTTATCTTTTATCTTGCCTTACTTATATTTTATGTCTTTCTATCTTTTCAATCACTTATGCTGCCAGCGATGTAATTTCCCCCATTGTAGGACTAATAAGAGGATTGCTTCTCTTATCTTCACCTCTTCCTCCTCCATACCTCTCAGACCCTAATAAGCCACTAAACCAATCCTGGAGTCTCCCAAGGTGTTGAACTGGCCTCAAACTCCCCAGATTGATCTGGACAGCATGGTATTGTATTGGATGATCAGTGTTCATATCAGCCTCACCTCTTTTATTGAGCTGAGTGTTTAATCATCAGTGGTCAAATGTCGTTGCAGGTTCTGAATGAGTTGACTTCTCTGGAATAGGACCAAGTTCACGGTGAACTGTACCCACAGGAGCTATGCTACAAATTGCTTCTTGGGAAAGTTAAAGTCAGAGCATTGTGGGCAGGATCAAGTAGGGACATCATCCTCCTAGGTCCAACACAGTAACTTAACATGGTGGAAGAAATATGTTGAAAAGACTGAAAAGTACCCCAAATTGATACAGTTGTGAGGGGCTGTTCGGCAAAGAACTTACAGATATAAAAACTCTTAAATAAATGTGACTTTCCAACTGTCATGAAAAATTAAACTGTGGAGACTTCTCTGAGCCACCACCACAGGATCATGTCACTACTGAATGATTGGGGCAAACAGCCCCAAGTTACTCAGAAACTGGTTCATGGGTTTCACTGATCCTGAACACTGGTTAATGGTTCCAGTATAGATAGATAGATAGATAGATAGATAGATAGATAGATAGATAGATAGATAGATAGATGCAGATAGATAGATAGATAGTTGGTAGATAGATTATTATGATTGTATGGATTTGGACCATTTTAATACAATTGAATTGTTGCTTGTGATGTGGATGACAATGAACGGTGTCTGCATTTAGACAGAATGTACAGTTATATAATATACAACTGTTTATTGCTGCAGTGACTCCCTCTTAGTTCTCTTAGAGCTGTTTTGCCATTATGCTAGGACAGACACTGTAATGGACAGGAGAGGTGGAGCAGTGGGGTGGGAGGGAGGTGGATGGGGAATGAGATTAATTCAACAGGGGAGGAGTAACTGGCTACCATTTTGTGTGCATGTGTGTGTGGCTCCTGTTGGCTTCAAGGAGGAGTACAGGTTTTAATCAGAAAAAAGCAATTATTCACTGAAACTTTGGATGCATTGTCCAATGGTGAAACCAAAAATGTTTTAAAACTATGTGCTTTTGCAGTGGTTTCTGATGCATTTCAATACCATCTAAAGCACACTTAACCTGACCTCTAGACTTGACATTTAGTACTAACATGTAGCGGGCCAAAACAAAACATTACAACGCCATCCGTCTTGATGAGACAAAGCGCTGAATTAGGAATTCAATGTCTGCCATTCTGTTATCTGCTAATATGAAAGTTACAGTTATTCATGTCAGGTCAGACTTTGAGAGTGCTGCAATGATAAAAATTATCATCTAAGTATAATTTAATTCAAGGTAGCAGCAAGGATTGTGCTATATTTCTGCTCAGAATCGATTGATATGGGCTCAGGTGGAATATTTTGGTTACATAACATTTCATTTGGTTACTGACTATGGTTGCGAGGACTTTGAGAGCACAATAGTTTGACCTTGAGTGGTAGTTATATGAACAGACTTGTCACGGCTTTATGAAGGGCACCACAAGAGCCACTCTCTGAAGAGGGAAAATGGGACAGTGGGTTTGAAGGCCCGCCCCTGTCTAACAAGCATACCTGTTCAAAGGATGGCCAGCTACAAATGCCATAATAACAGTCAAACTTATAGAAGAGGTCACTAGCAGCTATGTCAAATCACTGGACTGCACTCGAAGCGCTACTAAGGAAATGAAATTGAACTTCAAATACTGTAAGTATTGTACTGTAATATAGTAAGGAGGTGTGGAAGTTTTACATTCATGACAGTCATGAGGAGATTGATTACTTCATGAGAGACAGTCAACACCAATCGCGTTGACATAGCTGCATACAGGTTTAATATGGTGTTTGATTTTGTTGCTTACCTTTTCCATTTTGGTGAATGAATAAATGAATTAATATAAAATGTAACCTTGCTCTTCAATGAAACATTAATGAAAATGCATAATAAAAGTGAAAGGAACATTTTAGCACTCTTGACCACTCTAAAGGTACTTGAGGGTGTCATTTTACAAACCAAAAGCCAGAATGCTGTAATATGATACTTTCATTGTCCCAAAGGATCAACCTTTTTGATGTGAATGACCTTGCCTCCTCTAGTAAATTGTCAATTTATTTATCTATTCTATGTCTCTCTTTGTCTCTTCACTTGGGTGTGTTTTCTTGTAAAGCACACTGAAGATCAATATGTGCTGGAGACCACCTGGCGTCAGAACAACATTTGACAGAGCCTGTTTAATAATATCAGCTGTAGACAAAACAGGCTGAAAAGTAGTAGAGTGATTAATATATTCTCTTTTCAAGTGAGTTGTGTACCTGACAGGTAAACCAGGATTACTTATAGAGTGATTACAGGTAATTTATTTTTACAAAGGCAAACACTGTGAGCTTTCACAGGTCCAGAGCACTGGTTTACATCTTGAAAAGACAGATGCCATCTATTTTTTTTACCTCATGAGCGGAGATAAAATACTAATCTTTCTCCTATTCTGTCTTGTAACTGATCCCTACAACACTTGACAGCAGAGGTGTGTGTGGCAGGTGGTTGGGGTGGGGGGGTTTAATGCCTGAGGAGAGGAGAGCTATGGCACAGGTCAGCTTCAAGGCACTTAAGTTGATTAAAATCTCTTTCTGCTGCAGTATCTCCTTTCCTCCTCACCTTCACTCTACTCTCCTCCTACATTACATCAACCTTGTTTACCAAAGTCAGGAGGAGAAGAGCCAGTCTCCTTTACTGTTCACAGGGAGGAAACATATAATGGTTCTGGGGCAATGCTAGGATCAGACATTTGAGGAGATTCATCTCCTAATGAGAATGTGACATGCATACAGTACCCTACGGTAGTGTTCAACCCCCCTGCAAAATCGCTTAACATCACTGGATAACAATTACTCCTTCTAACCTATTCTGTATATATTCACCCATCCATTTTCTTCCACATACCCAGGTTTGAGTCAGTTTGGCCCTTCCCTAAGCAGGGTATTCCAGACATCACACTCACCAGCAAACCCTTACCAAGTCCTTTAGGGGGATACTGAGGAATTCCCAGGCCAGATGAGCTATGTCATCATTCCAGTGAGTTCTGGGTATACCCTGGGGGCACCTTGCAGTTAGACTAGAAAACCACCAAAAGAAGATGCCCAGGAGATCTTCTAATTAGATGCCTGAACCACCTCAACTGGCTCCTTCTGACCTTAAGTGCTGAGCTCAGACACCCTACAGAGGAAACTCATTTCGGCTGCTTGCATCTGCCATCTCACTCTTTCAGTCACTATCCAAAGCTTGTGACCATCGGTGAGGGTTGGAAAGTAGATCAACTTGTAAATCAAGAGCTTGGCCCTCCAGCTCAGCTTCCTCTTTACCACAATGGTCTGGTACAACGCCTGCATTACTGCTGACAGCACACCAATCTGCCTGTCAGTCTCCAGCTCCACCCTACTCTCACTAATGAACAAGACCCTGTGACACTTGTTCACTTGGGGAAGCAGCTCACAAACCAGAAGGAGCAGTCCCCTGTTTTCCATCACAGAACCAAGGTCGCCAAACTGGACACCCTCCTCACCTCGACTATGCCTTGAAATCATGTCAAGGTTGTCCCACTGAAACTGAAAACATGTTTGACTTTGTGCCAAGAATACAGACACAACTCTCAATTTGGTTATACAAAGCAACAGCCTCAGAACGCCATATTCCCACAGTAACCCCCACAGGGTTCCATGGAGGGTCTTCTACAAGCCTCGTCCAAGTCCACAAAACACATGCAGACAGGATGATCAAACTCCCATTACCCCCTCAGCAGTCCTGCAAGAGCTGGTCCACTTTTCAACAGCAAGGATGAAATCCACATCGTTCTTCCTGAATCCAATGTTTGACAGTAGGTTGGAGTCTCTGAATGCTGAATGCCCTTTATTGTCATTATACTGAAAGTACAACGAGATTGGAGAGCTTCTCCTTTTTCAGTGCAAACATACAAAATATGCAGAAACAAAATATATAAAAAGATAAAAGACAGTGCAACTCTATATACAATGAGGTATAAGAAGGCATAAATGTGAATATATTGCACAGGTGTGTTGTATTGCACAGGACGGTTGTACAGTTAAATAGTTAAATAATTAAAGTGCTCAGAGTGAGGCATATTGCACAGTCTATGTTATGTTGATGGTGGGGGTTGTTGTATGTGAGAGTTCAAGGTGGTGATGGCTCTTGGGAAGAAACTGTTTTTTCCAGTCTGTTTGTCCTAGCTTTGATGCACCTGTAGCGCCTGCCAGAGGGCAACAGGTCAAACAGCTGGGAACCAGGATGTGAGCTGTCTTTGATAATGTTCTGAGCTCTGCTGAGGCACCGGGTGGTGTAGATGTCCATCAGGGAGGGGAGAGGGCAGCCAACGATCCTCTGTGCTGCTTTGACTGTCCTCTGAAGCCTTGCTCTGTCTGCCTCAGTGCAACTTCCGTACCAGGTGGAAACACAGTATGTCAGCAGGCTCTTGATGAATGAGTGGTAGAAGGCCAGCAGCAGCTTCCTGTCTAGGTTGTTCTTCCTGAGGACTCCCAGACTTCTGTAGACGCTGCTCTGCCTTCTCCCAGACTTCTGTAGACGCTGCTCTGCCTTCTCCTTTCCAGTACCCTGGACTAAACCTTACCAGGGTGGCTGAGCAGCATGATACCCCAGTAATTGGAGAACACTCTCCGCCCCCCTTCATGAAAATGGGGACCACCACCCCAGTCTGCTACTCTACAGGTGCTGTCTCCAATCTTAATGTGACACTGAAGGGGTGTGTCAACCAAGGCACTAACAATGTCCAGAGCCCTCAGCATCTCAGGGCTAATCTCATCCACATACGGCGCCTTGCTGCTGTGAAGCTTCTTGACTACCTCAGCGACCTCTGCCAATGATATGGGTGAGGCTTTCCCCAAGTCATCAGACTCTGCCTCCTTCACAGAGGACGTATTGGTCATCACTGAAGTGCTCAAATGACGTTAAAGCACACCCTCGAGTGTAATATTGCGATTATACCTCTATTACCAACAAAGTAAAATGTATATGGTGGAGTAATATTGTTAGTGATGAATAAGGCGTGCTGTCATGCTGATTTGATCACATTCTAAATGTCTTGTTGACCAATCAGATTGCTTGGTCAGAACTACTTGTTGTATAATCATGATTATGAACAACCCTACAAGTGTAGCTGTGTATTCCTGCATTAAACCTTACCTCTCAGATAAACATTTACACAATGCACACAGGACACCCAATCAGCTCTACCAACACAGTTCCTCATGTTAGTGTCAAACGTCAGGACCATGACCGGACTTAGGGTCTGCCATGGCTGCTGAAACAGGCCACCATAAAAAATGAGTGGAAAAAGGAGGAAGATTTATTTCTTTTTTTTGTAAAACAATACAGTAAATACAACTAGTTAGGTTTATTACACACAGGGTCTGATATCTGATATAATCAGTAATGAGTCTGGCTACTGTCTTTGTTTCTTAAAAGAAATCTCTGCTCATGGTCAGAACCACTCAGCCTGTGAAAACAGGTCTTCTCTGTTGTTTTTCAACCAAAATTTGTACATATCCTGAAGCTTATGAATCTGCACCATAAACGTATAGCGAAATAACAGAGAGAGGATGGACCACACTGTTTTCACTTTGACCTGGACAAAGTAACCCTGATGATGTCATAATGATCATAGAGGTCATCATGGTCATCTCAACTTGGGACTGGAGACTACAAATTTATTATAGAACCTAATAGAGTGGCGTTTGACAGACATGGGAACTTCAACCTTAACAATAAAAAAAAATCTGTCTTTTGAAAAGTCTAAAAACTTTGTTGAATCCTAAATTGCAGCCGCCACCTATTAAGCCATGCAATGGTTTCTTTTTTTGTAACCCAAAGGGAAGTCTGTTTACATGAGATGCCTACAAATCAGTAACCATATATAAATATGTATGATGAAGTTTTAATTTAATTTCTTTTTTCATTTCGATAATGTAGGGAGAGAGGTTGTTTGATGAACTTTTAATCTGTTTTGTGATCCATGTTGTTTCCTCAGTTCACTGTGCCTTGTCTTATCTCTTTCACTCTTTATTGATCTGTTTAAGTGTGAGTCACAGAGCTGAACATTTACATTTTCAACGGCTGACCTGGTGACACAGTGCAGTGGCTTCTTTCTCTAGCTTCCTTTTTTCCACCGTCAGTGAATTACAGCACGGGTGAAATCTGACATCATTAGCCTTTCCACTCTAACAGAAGAACCAAGCTCAGGTGTTCTCGCGAGAGGAGCTGTCTGTGCTGTATTTACAAGCGGTACTTATTAGCAGCGGTCTCCCCCTGGCGTCACTCCTGACGGCTCGGCTGAGTGACTGTGGAGAAGACACCCAGCTGCTGGGAGGAAGCTGCACCGACATTTCGTCTTTGACAGTCGGCAGGACACCTCTTCTTCGGGACGCATTTTCATTCGGCCATAAAACCCAGCTGATCGTTGTTTGCAGTCTCAACACAGCGAGGTAAGAAGAAATAAGTCATGAGGTCTCGGCTCGGTTTTAGGGACAGTGTCCCTGCGAAACAAAACCGAAACACCAGTGTCGACACCGAAGCACCAGTGTCGACCCTGTACTGGAGGAGATGTTACTCGATAATGCGTTTAAGAGCTGATATGAAATGATATTGCAGGATAAAATCAAAGCCTGATGAATTTTAATAGTCGCTCTCTGTCTGCTTTCATCCACTCTGTAGCCTGCATTAGGAGAGCTGTAAACCCATGTAGCTCAGTAATTAGCTAACACTGTTTATTTCTTGCGTGACAGATGTGGTGCTCTTTAATCTTCGCTTCGTCAGCGGTAGTCATGGTTACTGGCCGTTTCTCCGTCTCCACAGAACCAGAGCTATATCAGCCTGCTGGACGGTTCTCCAGCACGGCCAGAGAGTCAGGCCCAACTCCTTTTCATTTTACTGACAATTTCAGGTTCCTTTGCTCATCAGCGAATTTGTTTAGCTCATGGAAGATGGTTGGATACCAACTCAAATGGGTGTTTTCGTCATATTTACAACCAATGAAGAATAATTAATTTTAGTGCAATTTTGTTGTGAGTTGAATGACGCTGCTCTCTATACTGCCCACAAGCTTATATGAAGCAAACATGTACAGGTTATGTGTTTTCCGACAGAGGGATATAGAAATATCCAAAATGTTGAATGTCGTTGTGTACAGTACACAGTGGAGGTGGATATATGACGCCGCTCAGTGTCCGCATGATGGTTGATGTGTGTTGTTGGTGTGTGTGTCACACACATTCACTTTGACTGTCGCTGCGTCCCTCTCACACACTAACATACCCATTAGATGTGTACACGGTTTTGTTTGCACAGGAACCAGGTTGGACCTGTCCTGCCAAAATCTCCATGTTACTGACAGTTTAATGCTTTAACCTCAGAGGTCTGTAATGTGGTCTTCCTAATACATTTCTAACTGTGTTGTGTATTTCCAAATGGTTAGTACTGGCTGACTCAGCATCATTAGACAACCCACTGTCTGACATTAAATGCACATTGCTATAATTAGGCGCATGGTTTTTATATCAGTGGTAATACTATGGTTTTATGTCATTATTTGCTGGCAGAGGCTCTAGGTATGGTCACTATGTCATGACAATAATGATCTCATTAAGGAAGCTGTGTTCTCTCATGTTGCATATTGTGTTTAATCTCTCAGACAGTGTGTGTGGTCGCAGATCAGATTCCCACCATTGTCTCCTATGTTGCATATTACATAACAGTCAGGTCTTTCAGGGATGCTGCATCTTGGTTGCAGTCAGTGGATAGATAAGCTGAAGTGAAGTTAGTTGATGATATGTTAGTGTTGTGTGATTCCTCTCTCCTCCCTCCCTGCTGCTGCAGCTCATTGTAACCTGAATTTACTACCTCTGTAAGTAATAACAGTAAAAGCATTTTGGCACCTGGCAGTGTATGTTCCTCATCTGCATTCTCAGAGTACTGACTGCCAAAGTGTAATTAGTGCTGCAGGTTTGCTGAAGATGTAAGAACCACTCACAAATTTATAGTTACAGAACTAGGGGTTGACAAAAAATGAGTTTCCACTTTTTATTGGAGTAATCTGATATCAAATCAAAGACCAATCTTGCACCTTTTTTCAGTAAACATGTACATCTGTTCACTGATACATGTCTGCAGTGGTAGGTTCGGGTGGTAAAAAGATAACAGTAATTATCCTGATATCATTTTCTTTGATAGAAAACTAACAAATGTTCAATATAGTCCACTTCAAAGTCGTAGTATCCAGAGTAACATGAACACTTTACCGTGCGACCATCCCACACAGACAATTTCAGAAGCAGCACTCCAACCTGAAGCAGAGTGAAAATCCATGAAGAGAGCAGAAAGAAAGATATGTCCATTGTGCCGGTCTCTGTTAGTCATATGCTGTTCTCTGTTGTTATCTTGATGATTAAATGTCCAACAGAGTCAACCAGTACATTGACTGAGCCACTAGCTTAGTATTAGCTCATAGCATGAGCAGTCCACAGTGAGGAGAGGCAGTTAGCTTTTTAATCCCCAGCAAAACTCAAAACTCAAAAAATGAGCTGCCATCAATCTAATGTTGGTCACTCTTAGCATTTACTATATATACATGTATGACAATTATAATACTACAGTACATTAGTTATCATTAAATCAATAATGCTAAACAACAGGGTTGACATCCATGAAAACTCCACATCTGTAAACACTGTCTATCCAGCTTGACTGCATTTGAGCACAGAGCATCATGGATGTAAACACACAGTCCACCTCCCCTCATCCCACTGAAATCCTGTACTATGGCAGTTTGGAACACAGTCCGTGCAACAGCTCAATCCAGGACGCTGTGATGGAGCCAGGTTTCTGCAAAAATGTGGACCCACCAGTCTGATTTCCTGCTCCAGAAGTACACTCTTTCCTCTCTTTCTGGGTCCATTGAACCTCTAGTGGTTACATTTGGTTTGGCAGAGATGATCCAAGGTTTGCACTTAATCCAATCCCTGCGCTTCCTTTTTGATGCGGCAAAGCATTGCTAGCATGAGTAATCACAAGCCATACATGAAACAACAAAGGAAGGTCAGCAAATTAAAAAAAAAAAAAAGATTTAGTGAAATTTGAGTGAGCTACCGAATGTCGCATCTGCATGTGCCACTGTAACTACCACAACACCTGAGGCCTGTACTACGATGCAGGATTTGAGGTTAGCGAGGTAACTTCAGGTTTAACTCTGTGTTTTCAGGGCTATGACGGTGGTTCACCTCTTAAATCACCATGGTAACTGATGCTGAACGGCTGACCTGCTCTGGAGCAGGTTAACTTCAGAGGATCAGATCAGAACCTGTCAACAGCCCAACTACTGACCAATCAGATTGCTGGAAAACTAGAGCCGTCATTCCTACAGGATCCTAACATGGACAAAAAAGTTTGTCTGTAATGGTTTTGCTGTTTGTTAGAAGCTCTGTTTTAACACAAACAGTGGGAGAGTTTATCACATTAATAATTACATAAGTAACTATTACTATTACTAATAACTATTACAGCTTCAGTTTGATTGAACAGACATTCTTTAATTGACAGTATTCCCAGCAGTACTGATGCTTTTGTTCTGATTCCATCACCGCAGCTCAGAATAGCATGAGGAGACTGTGACCAGAACTGGAAATACACACTAAACCCTCTGATGTCTATTATTAGAAAAATGATCCACAAACTGTTAAATATTCTAAATGATTATAAATAATCAACCTCATCAAACATTAACTACCTCTCTCTGCACTGGCAGCAGAAACTGTCATTTTTTAAATCTGCATCACATGTTCAGAACAGTTTGTTCATCATCAGACAAAAGAGCAGAAATACTCAGTGAGAAACTTAATAATAATTCACATACTTATTTACTGTTTATCCTCAGCCTGACTTCAATCATTGTAAATTATTTATTGTGTTTCTTTTCTATCCTAGTCACGTGATCACATTGTTCACATTTCACCCTGTTAAATATGACTTTTGGACATTGCTATAACTGAATTAACCTGCAGTTGTCATTCTCACACCGTACTTTATTCATGGTTCTGACAATATTGCTTGTAATGAAGACCTCCACCTCTTGAGACAAACGTGCTCATGGCTGGATCAGGAAATCCTGGGTTGATTTACCCAGGATTTACTCCTGGGTTGACTGTGGTTGTTTGGTATATGTTGAACTTCATGGTACAGGCCTCAGGTGTCACAGTTCACAATAACAGTAGCATTACATTGAAGGCTTTGATGGCATGTTAACATAAAGTTAACTACTCACCCTGAATCTTGTGCACAGACCAAGATGCCTGTCTTTGAGGTGTTTGCTCCTTTTGTTGCATTCAGACTTTTGGTTGCCCATTACTTATTCCTGATGATCAGCCTCAAATGCAGCAGCTATTGGTTTTTTTTCCCACAAGTCACTGTTGCTGCACCCACATTATTTTTTTATAACAAGGAAATATGTTTATAGAGTGAAAGTTGTGTAAAATTATGTAAAGTGATACTCAAGGAAACAGCAGTGTTTGTAACTTGTTTAAAGTCAAAGAAATGTTAGCTCCCAGGATAAATTCTTAGAAGAATTTTACACAACATTGGTATTTATTTGACGATGTGATGCAACAGAATCATCAAGAATTGAATTGAACTGATTCTTGATGTTGTTGTTTTAGATAGATGAAGAGTATGAATTTAGAAAAATTTAACATTTGGTGCTGGTCCTCTCCACCATGGCTAGTTTTATTGGTAAAGCATCAGGCTAGCATTGTCACTGCACACATTGTGTATCATCAAACTTTGGACCTGTGAAGACATGAAGACATGTAGTGTATGGATACACTAGCTTTACCTCCCAAGCACCACTCAACAATGCACCTCAAACTAGTGGTAATGTTCTCAGCAGTGTATCTCATTTGTGCTGCAAGTCTGGAGCACAGAACCAGAAATGTTCCGGTCACCGTCCATATGACAGCAGGTGACAGTGACATAAAACTCTGATGTGAGAGCTGTCCATGCAGAGGTTGTTATTGCTACTTTGGTGGCTTCCGTCAAGTTCTTTTTTAGAGCTGTTGCTGGCTCATTGTACTTTTTCTCAATCTGGCCAGTAATGAAGGCACAGTGTAGGAAGAGGAAACATATCATCTGAAATAATTTAAGTCATCAAAGCAGTTATTTGTTCCTGTCATTTGCTGTCACATGAGCGTTCAGATACAACAAATCCACAGTGTTTTCTGCTAGCGCCGGCTGTCCAGACATTAAAACATCTTCATCCGACTACTTTCTTAATGTTTCAAGTCACGTTACCGTCACTTTTTTATAACTGTAATCTTAAACCAGATGAAGGATTTTTGCCGTCAACGTCCTGCATCCACGTCGCGGAGAAACATTGACTTTTTTTTAAATATGAAACTGCTTTATTCAGTGTTTACCGATTTTAATTACTCGGTCCATTTGTTTTGGAGTTAATGAGACCTCTGTAGATAATTCAGCTCCCAGTAAAAACCTCCTGAACAATGAACACTGAAGGAATCCTAACCCAAAAACAAGCTAAGTAGCTACTAACAACCTGAGCTAACGTTAGCATCAATTACTGTTTTGACTAATCGAGTATTCATGCACATCCCTAACATATATATAATAACACACACACACACACTTTGCTGCAATTCATTTACACTTTTCCTCCTGATGGCTAAGCAAAAAAAATACAGTGAATTCAGAAAATATTCAGACCCCATTCACTTCACATTTTGTTATGTTGCAGCCTCATGCTAAAATAGTTAAGATACATTTTTTCCTCATCAATCTACATCCACTGACAAGGCGAAACATCTTTTGAGATGTTTCTACATTTTGACTGGAGCTCACCTGTGGTAAATTCAGCTGATTGGACATGATTTGGAAAGGCACACACCATAAGGTTTCACCTTTAGACTGAAATATAAATAGATAATAATTGATTGATCCCTAAAATACTCTATGATTTCATTGCTCATAGTGTGTCCTTCTGCACCCGTTTGATTACATTGTGGGCAGAATGTTTGACCCTTGTACATTTATTCACTTTTGTGTCAGTGAACAGGATGAAATTTTTTGTGGGTGGAGCTTAGGTGGAGGCAAAAATCTCCCTACACACGTTAGCACGCTAACAGTAACGTGAGTTTTGTTTGGCTTGTTTTTCAGCAGTGGCTGAAGAAAATGCGAGTTTATGTGAATATGTATGTAAATATGTGCGAAATGTATGTCACTCACTCTCCATGACCACAAGTGTTACCTTTTTTTTCCAACATATTTTTATTACATTTTTTAGCAAGTTAAATGAAATTTTAAAAAATTGTTTTAAAAAGGGAGCACATGATGAATAGTCTGTCTAAACACTGATACCTTTTGCAGTACAGTATCACATCAGATTACAATTCCACAGTCTTAGTCCATGCCAGCTCTATCAATCCAGATTTTAGCCTTTGAGCGTTTGTGGCACCAAGGTAGTCAAAGAAGGGATCCCAGATCCGGTTGAACAAAAAAGGTTTATTCTTAAGAGCTGTGGAGAAAGCTTCAAATGGTATGAATCTAATTACTGTATGTAGCCACTGATTAAGAGTAGGAGCATTATCAGTGATCCACATGGCTAAAATGTCCTTGCATATCCTAGATGTAGAGTGCGCTTAAAGGATTTATCCAGTTGTTGATTAACAGAAATCCAGAATTGTTGGATAAGAGCAATTAAACAATGAACTAACAGCTGATTGACATTTAATACATAAATCTGACTGTTCTGGATTAATTCTGTGTCTAGCTTCGGGGATGATATAAAGCCTATATAAAAATTTTAATTGTCTCTCCCAAGCTGAATTAGATGCGGGTGGACTAAAGGGTTGGCCAAGTAAAGCACTCCAGGCTTCAGGTTTTATTATTGTACCCAAATCTGATTCTTACTTGCCCTTAAGTATATCTGAATTGTCTATCTTTAGGCAAGAAAGTGTCCCATAAATCCGTTTGGTAAAAAATTTAAATTGTGTATTACCTATTAACAAAGACTCTATGGGAGACACCGCAAAACCATCAGAGAATCCTTTGAGCTTAGTCAGAATAAAATTGCGGACCTGTAAAAATTGTAAAAAATCCTCATTGGTGATGTCAAACTTACTTGTTGGAATGTGAGGATAGAACCCTCCTGAGCCATGTCCAACTACTCTGATGCCCTTATTGTTCCAGTCAGCTAAACCAGCTTTAAGGCCAGGTGGAAAGTCAGGGGACCACAAGTGTTACTTAAAAAGTAAACATGACTTGATAAGCAGACTGACCGACCTATACACACTAACTGGATAGATGGGCGGTCTGACAGGATTACAGGTCAGACATTTACACCTAGCTGACTGAGAAACTAAGTGTGTAACTGAGGGCATAGAAATATTTAGATGCCCACAACTGTGCCCTCAACGGTCATGTACAAAATTTTCTGTGCACTTGATTTGCATGTCAGTTTATTTTTACAAACTCTTGCTTCTGTTACATGGAACACAAATATTATGTGGCTAATATTATGTGGTCCCCGGCCTCCTCAAATGCGACGCTAGCATCCCCAGCAGGACCTCAAACTGTCCCATCGACATCCTAAAATATGTCTGCAACTCGTGACATCTGCACTAAAAGCATCTAGTGCTCTCAAAACCCCCAAATACTGCTAAAATCCTTTGGGTTTGGTCAATGGTTCATGAAATGTATATCAATAATACGTAAACAACCCGAAGTAGCAGCACAGACAAATGGACTGATTTGTTCTTATCTTAGACTAGGCAGGAGGACATGTCAAGGATCAAGCCTCTCTTCAACCATGTTTTACATTTGTTCCTCTTTTCTAGGAGTCGAAATCAATGAGTCAGTGCATAAAATTATTCTATATGCTGACAATATACTCTGCTTTGCATCTGTAAAATCTATTCAGCTTTAATTGATTGATATTAAAGTTGATCATTAAAATATATAATTTTTCAAAGCTTGCTAAATACAAAGTTAACTGGAACAGGTCAGGACTGCTTTCTTTGCATTTTGTCCCAAAACTTAATTTCAAGCCACATCCTTACATCGGGCATTAGGCAATTATGCATCCTCTTTGCCCCTAAAATAAATCAAATGGTGGAGAAGAATTTTGACCTGCTGTTGAGTAAAATAACATTTGACGTAAATAAATGGACATCCTTATCTTAATCTTTGTGGGGAAATTTAAATCTTTGAAAAATGAACTGTATTCCTAAACTTACATTCCGTCCTCAGTCTCGTCACATACAGTGATGTGAAAAAGAGTACTCCCTCTTTGAATTCTGTGGTTTTATACATCAGGACATAAATCATCTGGACCTTAGCAGGTCTTAAAATTATTTAACAAAAACTGGGCCAAAATGCAGAGACAGTGTGAGAAAAATTAAGTACACCCTTACTGCTTCCATAGGAGGGTAAGTAGCAGCCAGGTGCTTCTAATTAAATGTCCTTGATTAATTGATCATCAGCAAGTGTGAGCTCCTCTGTAAAAGCAGAAGTTTTAGCAGTTTGCTGGTCTGGAGCATTCAAGTGTGTGTTAACATAATGCCAAGGAGAAAAGACATCGGCAATAATCTTTGTGAAGCAATTGTTGCTACCCATCAATCTGGTAAGGGTTATAAGGCCATTTCCAAACAATTTGAAGTCCACCATTCTACAGTGAGAAAGATTATTCAAGACAGTTGCCAATCTTCCCAGGAGTGGATGTCCCAGCAAATTCACTCCAAGGTCAGGCCGTGCAAAGCTCAGTGAAACTGCAAAAAACCTAAGAGCTACATCTCAGTTAGCATGTTAAATGTAAACTGAACAAGTATGGCTTGTTTGGAAGGATTGCCAAGAGAAAGCCTCTTCTCTCTAAAAAGAACATGGCAGCACAGCTCAGCTTTGCAAAGTTGCATCTGAACAAATCACAATAACCCTAATCCTAACCCTAACTCAGCATATCAGCACAAACACCTCCTCACCATATCATCATATGATGTTTCAGATACAGTCTTGATGGTGTGTCATGTTAAACACCATTTAAAGCTTTGCTTTATTTGCTCTCATATTCTGGTTTGTTCTAGTCTATCCCATTCTAAGCCTTGCTCAGTACCTTCTAATGCTTCATGGTGTGTGTGTGTGTGAGAGAGAGAGAGAGAGAGAGAGAGTATTTATGTGTTTTAATCGTGGTGTTGTGTGAAACATTAGATGGCCAAACTGCAAAATGGAAAATTCCGGCGATTCTCTTGCTGCCAGCCTGTCTGTCACAGAGCAGAGATTCACTACTACTACTACAAACCCACACTTGAATCCCCAATACTTGAAATTACATATATTCAGATCTGGCTGCTCGTAATGGCAGTAAGATAAGATAATCCTTTATTAGTCCCATAATGGGGAAATTTACATAATAAGCAAATGTCGTCAATATTCAGCATTGTGGGTTTCATCAGAACAATGTCATTTTACAGATTCACGGATGCATGTACAGTATGTTATGTTTTACACTCACTATTTACTTATACGTTTTAACAGATTTAATGATAACTGGCCTGCTGTATTTTTCTACACACTGGTGACCCACCCTAAAAGATTTCCAGTTTACTTAGCAGGATCATTTGGAGTATAACATTCGACAGTTTTTTTCAACACATTTCAATACAGTTTATGTTTAGTAGAGTACTAAAAGTACAGTAGTAAAAAAAACACCAGACATTATTTTCATGTTTTTTTTTTATTTTTTTATTTCATCCACAGTCCTACTCACTCATAGCCACACCTGTAGCTTCCATGCATTTTGCCTGGTTACTGTGCAGGTTTTTGTACTTAAGTGTTTAACACTGACAAGAGTACTCCCTCTCTCTGTGTGAATATACCAGTATATTCCATACACTAATTTTGACTTCTCTGTCAAGTGTTTTATCCTGAGAGACACATGACTTGCACCTACCCCCACTGAAACCAATCCTCCTGTGAACCTCATACACAAATTCCTCAGTCTAATTTGAGAAGTGACACACTTTCTCCCCACCCAGTCACATCCCCTCCACTCAGTGTCTTACTCTGCCCTCCTCTTCCCACCTTCTCCCTGTCTGTTTTGTATTAAGATAATCCTCTTTCCCTCCTCTTTTCTCAGGGTAGGTACACCAGGCAATAAAGAGAGTTAAACATTTTTTGGAAATAAGCTAATTTGCTATCTTCTCAAGGGTGACATTAGGGAAGTAAAATCAATCTCATGTTAGTGGCTGTGTCCAAAATCAATTTCTGTTTATTACACAGTGCACACTTTTTACTGCCTGATATTTCTTTTGATTTATATCCACTATATTGCTCTTTAAATTCCTCAGTAAAATGCAGTGCATTTTATACATTCAAAAATTACAGATGTCTGGCTCCTTGCAGCGATGACACAAAATGATGACAAATAGTAAGTGTCCAAAATCTCAATTTACTGCTCACTACAGGAAACCATTGAATGTGTGTTATATAGGGAGTAGTTCACTTGGTTTCATTTTTGGTCTCAGTAAAGGCAAGATTGCTGTAATGACAAGACTTGAGGAAGCTGCATACAGTCACTGCACCCAACTGATGTTCAGCTGTTAGTTCCAGCACAAAACTCATCCTAAAATTACAAATTGTCATGTTTGTATCTTTGATTTTGTACTAAACAAAATACATGTTAAAAAGTGAGTGAGTTTTAGAGGCATTAGTAAGTATATTTTTCGAATTCTAGACAGAGCCAGTCCAGTTGTGTGTCTCTGCTTTCAGTATATTTGCTAAATTAGACTAAACAGATCTTGACTCCAGCTCTGTACTTAACACATGGGCTGAATGTCCCTCATTCACTTATTGGTGGGCGGTTAAAAATTCTGTTTGTGTACCGATTAAGTTTTATTTGTTAAATTATGAACATGTTAGCCCATTCAGCAGTCACAGAGCAAAATTAGCCTTTGTGTCTGTCTGTCTGGTCCTAGACAGACAGTGTACAGTAGGGCTGAGCGATTTTGGGAAAATATCTAATTGTGATTTTTCTGATAGATATTACGATTTGATTTGCAATATCATTTTTGAAAGTCAAGCTTGAATCCAGGATTCTGTTTACATGTAAAATGTGATGGAGCATTACCATTTAAGAGATCATTGAAGTAATAACTGCTCTATGTATGAATCCAAGGATGAGAATGAAAATATATCCAGAATGTATTTATTCAAAAAACGGTACAGAACATAATGAACCATAGAATAATTCTTACAAAACAAACAGTAGCACTATGTTGGCTTGCATTCTTTGCAGTAACTTTACATCGGTCATACTGCTGCCTGTGGTGATTTTTCAAATGCTGATACATTGAGGGGGAATGACAGGAGGTTGACAGGCACACAGAGAGCCAGTAGAGACAAACACAGCTGATTAAAACTCTATGGGATTTGTCCCAGTAGAAAATATAAAATACAAATACAAATCTGACTTAATGTTAACTAGTCCATTCTACCATTTTCTTTCTTTTTCTCCTCTTTCTCTCCCTCTTGGCTCAACTGACTTTTTTACAACTTTATAATATTGCAGCAGTGGCTATAACTGTCCCACAGCGGGTTGCCACCACAAAATGTATATAGCAGAAACACTGCAGACAAAGTTGGCATCTTGGTCATAGCTCAGTTATCTCTCTTGCCAGCCTGCTGACACTGTCAGCCACTTTTAATTCGTCATAACACAGGTAGTTTCTGCTTTAGCTGTGTCCATTCTTGTGACGGGCCTGCAACTCTCAGCAAGTAGAACTCACCTGTCACAGGAGCAGTGAGTATCGGAGCAACTCACAGTGCCTACATTGCGCTGTCACTCTGCCCTCTGTTTTCATTAAGTACCTAACTCCACAGTTAGTTTTGTGGTTTGGTCATTTTAAGACAGGATTTGGTTGTAAAGTTTACAGCCTGTCACTCCATTGCTCCTGCAGTGCTCTGTGTGTGAACTGTGAGGCAGCTAAAAAAGTGTAACAACTCATCCACTGACATTCTGTTGTAAAAATAATCATAGTCTTTGCAGTTTGAAAATTGCATTAGTTCAAATTTTGATTTTGGTTAAAATTCGATAAATCCCTCAGCCCTAGTGTACAGTAGGCTTATCAGAGTTTAGGATTAGGATTATTAGACATATTTCTTCCAAACATGATGTCATTTTCGTTACCTACACATGAATTGTGATGCAGTGCCAGCAGACTGTTGCCAAAGTGGGGTTTTTTAGCTGCCTCTCAGTACATACACAGAGCAGAGCAGGAGCAACAGTGTGGCAAACTGTCAACTTTACCATGAGTCCTGTCTTAAAATGATGGAAAGTGATGGAAATCGAGAGCAGAGCGACGGTGTGACAGTGCTCTGATACGCACAGCTCCAGTGTCAGGTGTTATGTTGAGTTCTGTGTTCTCAGAGCTTGTTTAAATGGTTCCAGCTCATATCAGCACTAATGATGGGAAACTTATTACCTCATTTCAGAACTGGGCAAGGTTTTTTTAATTGAACAGCTCTGTAATGAATTGTGTTTTATTTATGAATTGTGTTTTGTTTTAATTGTGTTTTGTGCTTTATGAAGAAACAAGCAGAAGAGCAAGACACAATGATGTGAGGTCATGTTTGTTTCACATGTTCATTTCTTTCACACAAATTTGTAGGGGGTGTGAATCTTTGGGAATGTTTTGAAATAATTGTGTTTCTTTGATTTAGAGTTGATTTTTCTATTTAAAATGATTCTCAAATGAACAAAGAGAACAGGGGACTCTTCAGGCTCTTACTCCAAGGAAATGCAGTATGAAACACGTGGTAACTAACATTAAGGTAACAGGTCCTGATGAAGGACTGTCTGACCAAAGGAAAAGAGGGAAGCGCTCCACAATGTTGTCAGTAAAGTTCTGTCTCCAGCAGTGGAGACATAACCGAAATAACACAACTCTGATACAACATCACATACAATCTAATTGTCCTATTCAGGATGGTAGATGGTAAAAAGGGTGCTTCAGTAAGACAGCCCTACAGATTGGATGTGAAGTTAGCACTGATGCCCTCATTAAAAGTCATACGCTCATCAAAATAAAGCCTCAGGATTTATATTGTTCGGTATATGACAGCACTGCTCAAAACATACTTCTCGTTAATCATTGTTGTCTAAAACGTTCTGTTAGTGTTTTGTCCTTGTTTACCACTCGTTTCCACCTACAGCACAGTTCAGCTACAACATTAAAACTGTTCTCCAGATCCTTTTCATTTACTGCTGGTGAGATTATATCGTCTGTGTAAGGTCCTGTCAGTTTGAATGTGTTTATAAATGTGCAAAAATGTCTGGAGACAGTTGTCTCCCATCTGTCAGGGTGGAGGTTGCTGTTTATATTTTGTAATGTATGGTTGTCATAGTGATAGGATTATCTTGGAGGTACCGTAAGGGATAGGGGGCAGCTGTGTGTGGGTGGGGGGTGTGAGGGGATACTATTTCTGAACAACTCTCAGTTGTACATAGAGGATCTATTTTGGTGATGCCACCTTTCTCTGTCCCTCATGTATACAGTCCTCATTGAAACAAAGAGGAGGACGATATCATCAGTTGGTTTTTAACACCACTAATATGGACAATGTGAGTAAAAGAGGAGATTTAATCTCATTTAATCTCAGAATTCTTATCACAAAGATATTTTTTATGGGACAAATTCAGACCCAACAAGAGTCAACCAGGCAATCCTGTAAGGAACCTAGTACACTGAGGCCAGTGGACTTGAGTGTCATCACAACAGGGAAAAGAAAAGCCATGTCTCCAGATGGCGTCACCCAGGAGAAGCATACATAGTTAAAAACAACTAGACATAGAATTGGTCCTTGGGGCAAACCATACTTTACATGGGAAAAGGATGTCAGAAAAGGAAGTTATTAAGAGAGACTCAGAACCTCCTATTGGACAAATATGATGAGAAGCAGTGTCATGCAGTACCAGATACTATCTCTGTATCATGTGTGGTGGTAAAAACCAGACTGGAACTTTTCAAAGTTACTGTTGTTTTCTACAGCTGCAAGAAGTTGCTTTAAAACATTTTTTCCCAAGAATTTTAGAGATGAAAGGCTGTTTAGTAGCTTGATGTTTATTTAATTACCATGTACAGACATCCAAAGCTAAGCTCCAAACTCAGTTAAATACCATAGATAGTTCAGTTATTTTTGGCCTGCAGACCTAAACATACTAACTTCATAAAAACAAATGTGCAAATCAAGTATTTTTGTTTAAGCTCCTAATGTTAATTTCAGCTTCCAGCTCACAGACAAGCTAACAGGACAGCTATGCTACACTAATGTTAGCTGTGGCTTATTTATCATTAACGTTACAGAACATCAAAGAGACAGGCAGTGCTTGCAGGCAAACTTTAACAATATGTTAGTCCAATTTTTGTTTGTATGGAAACATTAAGATTCACTCCGCAGATATTCCTGCTGAAGCAGGTGGCAGGTCAGGCAGACACAAACAACACAACAGCTTCTGGAGTGGAGAAGTGAAGACTGCCTGCACAACATCACACATACAAAACGGTTACAAGTCTGTTATAATAATCGTTCTGAAAAATAGTTAAAATGCAGATTCTTTTTCTAAGTGACTTTAACAAAATAATTGCCACTAAAACTACCTAGTGATTTCATGAAACATCAGACTAAAGCTAAACTCTTACCCTAGCATTATCTATTAAACCTCCTTACTTCTGAAGTGAAGGTCACGAGGAAAGTTTACTGAGCTGTAAAACAAAATACTGCACTCAAATTGAGGTCAGTCTTTTATTTGAAGATGGAGATTTATTTTCAGTCAGTCAGTTTTACTGTTCAAAGATTTACAGTAATGTTTCCCCAGAATGCATTGAAAATCCACAGTAACATACTGTACACAGCTTACACAGGAAGAAACTGATGAGAGTACAGTAATAAAACTATGGAAAACAACAAAAACCCTTGAGACAGTTTTTGAGTGAGTGAATCACTGTTTTCCTCATTTACAAACCAAAAGAAAATGATAATGAAAAAAATACAAATAAGAAGTTTGTCACCAAAAGAAATATTCTTTTCTTCCCCCAGCACCCCCAAACTAGAGTTTTCAGAGTTACTGAGTTTCTTACTATGAGGAGATACATAAGTGCCATATTAATCCATCAAGCAGTGTGGCATTTAGCAGTCTTTTACTGGGATGCCTTTTTATAGCCCCTGGTGACCAACACACCTGTCTCAGCCTTTGTTACTGAGCAGTTAGGGGCTTTAAACATGTCTGCATGCTTTCCTGCCTTCACAGTGGAAACTTGGGAATAGAGATTTCAGCAGTTACAGTGGGGTTTCATTACTACATACAGGAGTTCCTATAAGGTAGGACACTGTAGTAATCCTCAATATATGATTTTAATGGGGTTAATCAGTTCTCTATGGAACACTACTTCCCCTCTGAAGCATGCTCCCCACTGTGTAATATGCCAAGGCTTTATCACAGGAAATAATTTAGAAAACAAGTCTCTTTGGATAACCATTACTGATCTCTTTTGTAACATGGCTGATGATACATAGAGGCTGTTAATGAGTCTTCAGCAAACCAGTGGCAGGAATGTGTATTGTGTCACCTCATACACATGTTAGGTGCGTCCTCGTGCACAATTACTGTACAAACAAAACAGGGACCCTCTCCAACACTGCTTTGTAGCACTGCTAATGGCCTAAACTCAACTGGTTACTACTCAGCCCAAATCTATTCACTAAACTGCACCATGTTAGCACAATATTTGAACTGAAATGATAAAGAGCATATAACATGATTTTAATTTGGGGCCTCTTTTGAGACAAGCTTCAAGACTGGGAAATAATACAGGCATGCCTAAAGGCTCCTACCATTTCAGTGTATAATGTCCTTCAGTGGTGCATGCTACACCAAATTTGCATTCAACAAATTATTCTACACAAACTGCAGGAACGTGGCAGCAGTAACCCCATGTACCGAAGACCCGGGACCCTGAGGCACATTAAGATTCCAGGTCCACAGTGTCAGTGGACTGATGTTAAGCTTTTCTAGTCACGTCGACCATTCAAACCACTTTACACTACAGATCACATTTAGCCTTTCACACACTCCCTCATATACAAATGATACATTGGATACAATTTGGGGTTCAGTATCTTGCTCAAGGACACTTCAGGGCTGGGGCTAGAACCACTGAGTTTCTAAGTAGTTGGCTATCTGCTCTGCCTCCTGAGCCACAGCTGTGAACTAGTTCCTTTAGGGTTAGAAATTCACCTAGCATTTGCCAGAGGCCACTGTAGTAACTAGGCATGAGTCAGCAGCATCTCAGCAGAGACAGTAAAATGGCTTTTACAGGGCCTCTGTAAAACCCAGACAAATATTTCAGAAAAGGAACTTAGCAACTGGTATTAGATCAGTTGATTGTGATAAGATTCAATCTGCACCAAAATGCCTGATTTGAATCTCACAGATTGTAAGATTGTGTTCACAATGTGCTGACAGCAAAATTATAAATGGACCCATGCTAAGGCACATGATTGAGTCCAAGTTTTCATTAAACAGCACTTACTCCTGATCAGAAACAGGAGCAGTGAAATGTGTGCGTTTGATTCTGCTGTAGGACATGTTCATCTATGCTACACAGCAGCAGGACTCTGACACATTGCTGCTGTCTTGGTGTAGTGTTTTGTGGGATCCCACAGTAGGAGCAGTCCAGAGAATGATTTGTTTCTGATGGATTCATTCAGCTGAGAGGATGAACCCCTTTAAATGACCACAGGACAAAGTTTAAAGTCTGAATGTAAATGAAGAAGGTTTAATTCTGTATTGGCATTAACAGATGTGTGACCAAGACAAAGTTTAAAGTCTGAATGTAAATGAAGAAGGTTTAATTCTATATTGGCATTAACAGATGTGTGACCAATATTACACGTTAGAAATAATCATTAGAGTTTGAGTTGTCTGCCTGTCTGAACAGATCTTTGAATCTACCTTGATGACACTTTCAGACTTCCTGCTACCTCTGACCTGTCATCCCATTCCTCATCTGATTTCTCCCTCCCTCCTTCAGTCTGTTCTCTATCACTCTCCTTTCTGTAATTACATTACTCTCTCTCTCTCTCTCTCTCTCTCTCTGTCTAGATCTGAGGGGAAGCAGAGCAGACCCTGCCCTCCCTGACTGGAGAGGGAATCACAGCCATAGTTCTAGCCACACAGACCATCTTTGCCTCCATCATGCAGCCCTCCGTTGTTCTCTTCTCCACAGTCTTCCTCCTGTCTTTCCTCATTCCCGTCTGCTCCACTCAGAATGAGGCAGACCTCATCGTTCAGACACGTACTGGTCGAGTCCGTGGCATCCGCCTGCCAGTGCCAGACCGAAGCTATGTCACTGCTTTCCTGGGCGTCCCCTTTGCTGAGCCACCAGTAGGGAAGCGGCGTTTCCGTCGTGCTGAGCCCAAGCGTCCGTGGACAGGGGTGTATGAGGCCAACACCTACCCCAATGCCTGCTACCAGTTTGTGGACACGTCCTTCCCTGGCTTCCAGGGCAGTGAGATGTGGAACCCCAACAGAGACATGAGCGAGGACTGCCTGTATCTCAATGTGTGGGTGCCCTCGTCACCCAGACCACACAATCTCACCGTCATGGTGTGGATCTACGGCGGAGGTAGTTGGTCATGACTTACAATGTGGGTTAGGGTTAAGAGTGAGTTGTTCTTCTCAGACTCATGCCTGCAGTGGGGGCATTGGACTTACAGTAGATAGCAAACAACAGAAACAAAGCCTAAAGTCAAAGAAAATTTGAAAATAACAGTAACTGTAACTTTAAAATAGGTAAACAGTATCTAGCTAATAATGATAGGAACAAATGCACACGGGTGT
The DNA here is from genome assembly GCA_033238685.1 of Lates japonicus. NCBI lineage: Eukaryota > Metazoa > Chordata > Actinopteri > Centropomidae > Lates > Lates japonicus. The sequence goes on from BRZM01000096.1 coordinate 1,276,328, forward strand.
TCTGTGGAAATGGTCATCAGTAATCAATCAGTGAAATAAGTTTATGATCTGTAAACATCTGTTTGAGTTCAAAAGTCACCGGGGTGTGAAAATAGCTGAAACAACAGCAAAATGTAGAATCAAAAGTTGGATGCTGGAATATAAAACTGGATCTGGGAGCTTAAGTGCATTTGGGGTTCAGTATGTTGCCCAGGTATACATCAGCACATAAACTGGACAAGCTGGGTATTGACCCATTGACCTTCTGATTAGTGGGCGACCCGCTCTACAGTGGGCAACCCTGAGCCACAGCTGCTGCAGCTGGTGAGGACTTAATGTCCGGCAGCTGTAGCTCACTAATGTATGAGTCTCACTTAAGTGTGAGTGAGACCCGTACATTAGTGAGATGTGGCTCAGTGCACCTCTGGAACTTGTGCTGTTGAGTCAAAAACCGTAACTCCTGTCAATGAAATCTTTTCGCTGCAAGCATCAGGAGACTTTACTGAAGATGCACATATTTCATGTGTCACTTGAAAAATGACTGTGTAGCCACAATTTCAAAAGTGCCCAGGTTTGTGTTTTTGCTCTGCAGTGGGAGAGGTCAGTTAACGTTACAGTCTATGGAGCAGGTGAAGGCTCCTCTTACTGCTCACACACTGACAAGTCGTCAAACTGTGTGAGAGCACAGATTTGTCTATGTTTTGATGTATAGATTGTGTGTGAGAAGTAAAAGATGTGAGACTTAGGCTGACTCAGCATCACACTAACAAGAGGTTTCATTATACACAGATTTGGCTTAATTTCAAGTTATAAAGTTAACATACAGAAAAGTGAGATAATGCAACCAAAACTATGACAGTTCCTCTGGATCTGATCTCTTTTAAATTGTTTCCTTATAAATGTAAATATATTTTAATATAGCTCACTGTAGACATAGATCTCAAACTATACTTTAAAAAACAAAATCTGTCCATTATAATCACCCTACTGACATTTATGTTTCAACAACAAAGCTTCTGTCTGTTGTTGTGCATCATGGTACAGTTGGTTACTGGACTCTGATATATAACATTTACAGGTTTCTACAGTGGCTCTTCTTCTTTGGACGTGTATGATGGTCGTTACTTAGCTCACAGTGAGACGGTCATTGTGGTTTCCATGAACTACCGGATCGGTGCCTTTGGCTTCCTCGCTCTGCATGGTTCTTCTGAGGCTCCTGGCAATGTGGGTTTGCTGGACCAAAGGATGGCACTGCAGTGGGTACAAGACAATATCCATTTCTTTGGTGGAAACCCCAAACAGGTTAGTCTCACCCACAAGGACAAATACTGTAGTGAGGGTTGTTTATTTCTGGTTTAAACAAGGAATCTCAGCGAGTAAACTTTGATCCTGTTCTCTTTGCTCTCTTATTACCTGTGAAACAGGTTACTATCTTTGGTGAAAGTGCTGGTGGTGCTTCAGTAGGATTCCACCTCTTGTCTCCAGACAGCCGGCCTACTTTCACCAGGGCCATCCTCCAGAGCGGGGTCCCCAACTGCCCCTGGGCCTCAGTGAGTCCTGCTGAGGCCCGCAGACGGGCCACATTGCTGGGGAAACTGGTTGGCTGTAATGGAGGCAATGACACAGAGTTAGTGGACTGTCTGCGTGGTAAAACTCCGCAGGAGCTCATCGACCAGGAGTGGCAAGTAAGGCCAATTCATTCAGGAGCCAGTCAGTGACATTCACTTGATCCTCTTTCAGGCTGTGACACATGGGCACTTTGAAATGCAGTTGGTCAGTTTTGGAAACAATTTTAAGCTTGGTTACATTTGGTAGTTTTCTTATTGTCAAAAAAATCCTATGGAAAGATCAAAACCAACAATGAATTGATCCCACTGAGTATTGTGTGTGCCTCCAAAGCACAGCAGTCACCAGTCCATAAACACACCACGCCAGTGGGAGACATGTTCCTACCTGGCTCCACATTAAAATCCCAAAAAACTACATCATCAAATGTGGGTTATTCCACTGTTGAGAATAGTTCCCTACTAATGCACTTTTTCCTCAGATTTTGCTTAGTAACATTTGCTAAAAACAGTTATTAACTTTTAGGTAATGTATTGATTAATTTAAAAATGAAGTGAGGATGTTGTTGGGTCATTGCTTTTCAAGAGTAGAATAACACTAGACTAATCCTTTAAATTCTGCATCACTCTGACTAGTGGTTCACAAGACTGGACTGAACACCAGAAAGAAATGTAGGTAGGGGGTGCCCCGATGGCTGAACGGTTAGGGTGCGTACCAAATGGGCCTCAGTGCCCTGAGCAGCTGGACCTCGGCTCGGCTCCCAATCCGGTCGGACCTTTGCAGCATGTCATTCCCCCACTCTCTCTCCACTACCCTGTCTAATAAAGGCTAAAAAGCCCCAAAACAAAATAAATAAAAAAAGAAAAAGAAGAAATGTACATAGACTGCCATGTCATCTTCTCAGGCAGTGGATCAGTATGAAGATCTTACATGGAAGATGTGTGTATGTGTATGTGTCATGTGTAACCAATTTTATATTGCCATTTAAATATATATTATGATATGGTATATTTTTAACTATTTAACTATTTAAAGATAAAATAAGCAGACAGGAAGATCTGTTTTTGTCTAATCCAGCAAAAGAAATACCTAAGAAATCAAAGAACTTCGCCACATTGATGCAAAGATCATGTCAGAATGAAATATTGCAATAAATCAGGTCTCAGCTCTTTGATTTACAGAACAGTCTAATACAGCAAGATATATTAAAGGAACAGAGCTGCAGTGTAGCAAATTCTCTGACAGTTGACAACTTTATTGTTTCACAGTGAGGAATTACAAGGAAATAAGAAATAGTGGAAATCTGTTAAAAATGTAATCTAGTTTTGTTGTTCTAAATAATGTTTTTTGCAGTCACATTTAATTTAATTGATGACTGATTTCGTTCATGATTAATGATTTCATGATGTTTGATCTACTATATGTTGGCATATGGTTCCACAGTCACTCAGATCAACTCAGTGTGTATTTGGCTTTGTCGTTTTCTTCTGAGCAGGTGCTGCCATGGTCAGGACCTGCCATCTTCAGGTTTTCATTTGTCCCTGTTGTGGATGGCGAGGTTCTGCCTGACACTCCTGAAGCCATGCTCAACTCAGGCAACTTTAAAGACACTCAGATTCTCCTTGGGGTCAACCAGGATGAGGGCTCCTACTTCTTGCTGTATGGAGCACCAGGCTTCAGCAAGGACAACGAGAGCCTCATCTCCAGAGAGGACTTCCTGGAAGGTGAAGCGCACTCACTCAGCTACAGAGAATGGACAGGGACTAAATCAGACGGCAGTGTCCTTTTAAGAGAAAACCCTTTTAAAATGGACTGACCCTACAGTCCCAACATCAAGCAAAGGTGCTGCTGAAATCTCAATCACACTGTCTCCATTGGTAATGACGTGGTTTAAAGTTAATGATTCAGTAGTTTTGTGTGCAGTTCTGGCTTATTCAGCTGTGCAGTATAGTAAGTCTAATTGGAAAAAAATTAAAACCTTTGTAATAAGAAAGCACTACATCAAACAGTGTCACCACAAAACAGTGATGCACTAGTCTCTAAACAGTTTATATAATTGTCTAAACTAATAGCTCTCCATAATCATCTTGTTAATGTGACCAATCAGAGAGAATCATATAAATCACCACTTTTAGATTCTACCAGAACAATCATAGCCAATCAGCTTCACAACATCTCAGCCACAGGTCTTCAAAAACTGTACAAATACACCTTAAAACTTAAACTTCCTTCTGCCAGGGGTCAAGCTGAGTGTACCACATGCTAATGATATTGGCCTGGAGGCGGTGGTGCTGCAATATACTGACTGGATGGATGAGAATAATGGTGTGAAGAACCGTGATGCCATGGACGACATCGTAGGTGACCACAATGTCATCTGCCCACTGGCCCACTTTGCTCGCTCCTACGCCCAGCACAACGCCCTGAAGGCTAACATGGGAGGAGCTGGCTCTGGTGTCATGAACAGTGGAGGAAATCCACAAGGTAAGATAAGTGACTGTGTGTGCTCCATTTACCTCAGTGGTCCCCAGTAGAGAGCTGTGGTTTCACTATACAGCAGTATAGCTGTATGAGTGGAGACACTGTGAAGCTGCTTCTGGTGTGATTGAAGTGATGCTGTGCTCTATGAGCTGACTCACCAGCTGGGCTTGTGCATCACCAAATTCAGTCAGGAACTCTTTTCCTCACAAAGCCAGACAGTCTAACAGACTGTTGTTTACAGGACAATTATTAGAATATAAATTTTAGTTAAAAAGAATTATAATTTCCATATTGATCAATAATAATATTCAATAATAATATACATCCATGGATAATGTTGCTAACAGTAATACACACTAATAATAACAGTACACACACACACAAACATACACACACATATCTCCATCACTACCACCACCATCAACTCAATAGTGATGTATATTTTAACATATAAATAAAGATTAAGTAAATGAATAAGCATATTAAAAAGAAATAATTAATAGTAATGGTATATCCATTCATTTAGTGCACTTAAGATTATTGTCTTTGCAGTGATTTTGTTCTGATTCTAACCATGGGATATTGTAATTGTTCTTTTGAGTCCATTTGACTGAATACTGTGGTTAATTCCCCAGTGGACCAAGAAGTATTGTTGAAAATTTGGTCAAACCACTTTCTGATTTTTTCTTTTGTAATGTTGACAGAGATTTGGGGTATTTTGTTTTTCCAGTCGAAGTGAGTAGTTAAGGAGTGATTTATACTATTCGTCTGTGGGTGTAGTGGGAAGCATTGAAAACAGATGAGTAAACTTTTCATTTTAAATGTAGCAATTCATCCACTGAGTGGAACAGTGATTCAGAATGGAGTGTAATTGAGAGGTCGGATAGTTCTGACAGCCTGGGGAAGATATTCAGACCTAAATATTTAATGATGCCAGTGTGAAGTGAGAGGGGAGAATCTCGGGCTCAGAGTAGCAGTATAGATGATTAGTTTATTGTACAGCAGTTTATTGTATAGTTTGAAATAAACTGGGATGTTATAAGTCTAGATTAAGCTCCACAATACCACTACAACCTAACTGTATTGGAAAAATCAATTATAGAGAAGAAACTAAATACCTGTGTTCCACCCTGTCTGTACAGGACAGAGCATGTCAGGGAACTCTGTGATTGGTAGTCCCGGTATGATTGTGTAGACAACCTTGTTTATACAATTAAACATAGCTGAGGAGTGATGTTAAAACCAATAAATCCCATTAGACCTCATAGAGGGAGGGTTCTTTTATCAATGAAATGTAGGATATTGAGATTTGATGTTGGTGTACATGTAACATTGACAAGGATGCTTTTTTTCAGCCTCATAAAACTATAGTGGACACAGTACAGTGCACTATAATGTGGGTACTATACTGTGGGTGATTTTCACTTGTGCTGGAGAAAAGACTGAAGGTTTTAGTCCAACGGTCACAATTCACCATTGGTTGTATGTTTCAGCTTAACTGAACGACTGAACTACATTAGCATTTTAATTAGGTTTCATTTACTTCTTCTCCCTCATTGAAAAATGGAGGACCCATGAACTTGAACTGCAGAACAAAAGATGTTTCCCACTTCCAGTGGATGTAACCTGGAGGCTTCAGATTACCACATCACACTTGTGTAAGTTGCATACTGGACAATAATTGGGTTTTAAACTAGTTGTGATGTCACAAAATCCTACTTGTACCTACAAGTTTTAAAGTAAACTTTAAGGTGAGTACAGAGATACTTTCCCTCTTCAGCAAATGAATGTGGGAAAAAAGGAGTTCTGTGAAAAACTTTAGGTGCACGGACAAAAATTAAGGGGCATAGTAATTTTTTAATGAAATAACATTGATGCATATATATTTTGCAATAATGTTCCCACCACTACAAAATGTATATTGAACATGAAGTGATCCTCTAGGAAGAATGGGTGAATAAGTCAAGAACAGACTTAGAAGATTTATTCTATTTTTTAAGTTCATGAAATAAAAAGTATTGTAAATGGTAATGGACTGTACTTATATAGCGCTTTTCTAGACATATGGACCACTCAAAGCGCTTCACACTGCAGGTTACAATCACCCAATTCACACACACTTTAATAGCACTTGTTCTAGACATTTAAGTGCTCTCTAACACAGAAACACACATTCACACACTGATGACACATTAGAGGCAGTTTGGAGATCAGCATCTTGCCCAAAGACAGTTCGGCACAAGGACTGGAGGAGCCGGAGATCGAACCACCAACCTTCCGATTGGTGGCCTCCACCTCCTGAGCCATAGCCGCCCCAGAGTATAAACATTGTTAAAGTCTGTTTACTGCAGTGTAGACAGACTGTATTTACTTCTGTTTACTTAAAGCAACATGATGTAACAATTTGATCTCAAAATCTCAGCTTCAGAATCATTGTGATGGTTCAGTGACTGTAACAGGAAGGATGGAGCCTCCTGATCTCTGACAATTGCATAATTCAGTGATAGTCAGCGGTTTAAACTGTTGGAATCAGACTCAGCAGGTTTGGACTGGGAACCAGTTAGTATTAATTGGTGTTGTTGCTTGGCAAATTTACATAGTGTTGCTTTTTTTTCCCCAGGGATGACCATTTTACCAACATCTGCAGAAGATGGCGATTTCAGATCATTACTGTAGACAAAAAATAACCACTCATCCTTCTCTCCTCTTGCTTGTCAAGGAGGCGTTTATCTCTACCTATTCGACCACCGAGCTTCCAACCTGGCTTGGCCAGAGTGGATGGGTGTGATCCATGGCTACGAGATCGAGTTTGTCTTTGGCCTGCCACTAGAGAAGAGACTCAACTACACTGCAGAGGAGGAGAAACTGAGCAGACGCATGATGAAATACTGGGCCAACTTTGCACGAACTGGGTGAGACATCATAGACTAGAAAAAATGTATCTGCTACTTATTAACTATAATGACCAGCAGAGTACAGTACACCAGAGAGGACAGAGCAGTCAGTCTTGATTAGGTCACTTTGCTGCAGAGTAGACAAAGTGGTCAGTTACAGATTAGACAAGAAGTTTTATAGTTTACTGCAAATAGTTTATGTAAGTAGTTTATAGTTTACCTCTATCCATGAAAACATTTTCAGAGTTCATTTGAGTTGTGATAGCAGCAATCCGAGTCGAATAGTCAGCTTATGCTTTTTCTCATTCAAACAGATAAATAATGCTTTATTGATCCTCGGGTGGGTAATTTTACAACTGTGTAAGAATAATGTTGAATATCAGTTTATATTCAATTATTCAGTTACATCTGTTTGTAACTGTAATAATACTCTTTTTGTCTCTTTTACCTTTCCCTGCATCAGAAATCCCAATGACGGGCTGGTGGACAGCAGGAAGCGCTGGCCCCTGTTTACTGTCAGTGAGCAGAAACATGTTGGACTCAACACTGAACCACTGAAGATCCACAAAGGTCTTAGGAACCAGATGTGTGCTTTCTGGAACCGCTTTCTGCCACGCCTCCTCAATATCACTGGTAAATACTACTTCTCAACACGTGACATCTGTACCGAATACAGGGATCCACTGGTTGTTGTCCTCCTTAAACTTAGTTGTGCAGTGTGGCCTACGAGAGGCGAGAGCTTTCAAAGATTACCATAAAGTACAATCCTATGCCTCTTTACATGAGTACAGTGAGCCTGCATTCTCAGCAGAATATATTTCCAAAGTTACAGCAAAAAATGATGCAGCAGTGAAAGCCAGCTTTATTGTGGCTGAAGATATTACCCAAGCTTAAAAATGTTTTTCAGAAGCTGCATTTTTAAAGTAGTGTATGCTGAAGGTATGTGAGCAGGTATGCCATGACCAGAGTGTGGAGTGTGGGAACTAGCGGAAAATCTGGCTTTTTCATTAGCCGCTGACAAAAGCACTGACAATACTGATACAGGGCATCTAGCCATTTTTTAAGAAGTGTGAAGTCAGACTTGTCTGTCAGTGAGGAGCTCTTGGATGTGACCGCCATGCACAGGACGACAAGGGAAAGGGACATCTTCAGTGAGGTGGAGTAGTGAAATGAAATTAACCTGGGAGAAGTTGGTGAGGCTTATTTTCAATGCCTTGCCTGCCATGTGTGGTGAGAGAACAAGCTTGGTTTGACTGGTGAAAGAGAAAAAAAAGCAACTGCCACATACCCCTGATAACTTACCTTTCAAAGCTAGTTATTAATTAAGTTATTATTACAACTACCGTAATTTCCAGACTATTGAGCGCACCTGAATATAAGCCGCACCCACTAAATTTAAAAAGAAAAAAGAAATTGTACATGTATAGGCCGCACTTGTCTACCTCCAGGCATTCATACTATAATCTCCCTGCTGGCATCTGCCTTTAGACCAGCTAATACTGTGTAAGACCCACCTTCCTGACGATTGAACCAATATGCGATATTTACACATTCACGTTGCTGTCTCCAACGTCTCACCATCAATTCATTGATGCCACGCTTACGTGCAGCAGCTCTATTTCCTTTTTCGACAGCCAGATCGATTGCCTTTAACTTAAAAGCTGCATCATATGCATTTCTTCGTGTGTTTTCCATGATGAGGGTGTGTGCAAGCGTAAAATGACTGATCTGAGGCTAAATGTTTTGGCGGCATGAAGTTCGTCAGCCTGTAAAAATCTATAAATTAGCCGCATCATTGTTTAAGCCGCAAGGTTCAAAGCGTGTGAAAAAAGTAGCGGCTTATAGTCCGGAAATTACAGTAATAATAATTGATTGCAAAGGCAATTATGTAATATGAGAGAGTAGATACATTTATATAGTCTTAGTCTTAGTTAGTCTGACAGTTTGAATGATACGCATGATGTGTACGTGTGTATATATATATATATATACATATATATATATATATATATATATAACAGTAAAATGAGACACTTTGCCACCCTCATTACCTCCAGGCATTCATACTATAATCTCCCTGCTGGCATCTGCCTTTAGACCAGCTAATACTGTGTAAGACCCACCTTCCTGACGATTGAACCAATCAAGACACAAATAACAACCTGTGACCATGATATCAGCAGCAGGATAGCATTAGTTCGAAGCCCTACAGCAACTCAGCATAAAATGATATGGTTTAAAAGCTCAACTACTAACCACTCTTTTCACTGTGACTGTGTGTTTCTTCTGTCAGACAACATAGATGAGGCAGAGCGGCAGTGGAAAGTGGAGTTCCACCGCTGGTCCTCCTACATGATGCACTGGAAGAGCCAGTTTGACCACTACAGCAAGCAGGAACGCTGCACTGACCTCTCAGATTCTCAGCAGAGAGATAAGAGAATGACAGGGAGGGGGGAGGCAGAAAGAACAAGTCATGGCCAATTTCCTCCATAGCCTCTGAGTGAAGTCTAATTTCATTTATTTAGATCTTTTATTTTTATTGTTTTCTGTTTCACTACACACAAACACAGGAACTGTGGATCTTTATTTATATTATTTATACTATTTATGTATGTGTTGTTTCTTCTGAATTTGTGTGTGTCTTAATGGACAGTAAGGGCTATGGAGGGAACTTGTCACAGAGGAGTTTTAAAAATGTAAAAGATCTGTCATTACCTCGGGTGTGTGTGTGTGTGTGTTGTTGTGTGTGTGTGTGTGTGTGTGTGTGTGTGGCTTGAAAGCCCCTCGGTTTAATTCAGATCTCGACAGGCCCATGACACTGCCCAGCTGGTTTACTGTTGACTCACCTATCCTGTTAATTTCCTAAAGTCAGCTTTTGTTTTCTATGGATTCCTTCTTTCCAACAAATCAGGGTTTGTTTTTTGGACTCAACAAAACTGTTTATTTCTGTCTCACATTTCTGTCAAAGCCCTTTTATCTTGTTCTTGTTCAGTAGTATTAGTATGACCACTATTCCTATACCTGTCATGTTCTGCTTCACTTTGTTTGGGATATTTCTAATGTGTTAAAGCCAAAAGCTGGGTTACATCCAAATCTCTTTGAGTGAAAAGGTGCCATTGAAACATTACACTCCCTAAATTTTTCCCAGTATTGGCAAAATCACTTCATCCTAGTTTGATGTAACATGTAGGTTTTATAAGTTAGATCTTTCTATTCCTTTAGCCCTACAAAATGGTGACTAATTCATAGTACATTACAAAATATCACTTAAAATTAAATAGAAACAAGTCATGTTAATGTTTGGATGGCCCCTCTCAGCTTTGCCTCTGTCAGCAGTTCAGTTCCATATATGCCAGAGAAACCACTATCTTATCTGTGTATTCGCTTATTGACAGAAATAGGGTGGAGGGGTGAGCCAACGAACTAAACATGTCTACTGATAATGTCAGAAAATCTCAAAATATCAAATACAATACCGCCAAATCCATCACAAATGCAAGAGGAAGTGACTGAGGGAGTTTAAAAGATTAGGGAATACACAACAGAACAATCGGACTATCATACAGGGGGGTGAAGTCAGAGCAGTTTCACTTCAAAGAGAGGCAGTAAGTGAAATTAATGATCTCACTTAAATAAAAACAATGCCTCTTTTAAGCAGGGCAGCAAATAATGGTTGTTTTAATGATCAGTTAATCTGCTGAACATTTTCTTCATTAATCAGTTCATTATTCTGTCTATAAAATATCAGAAAACAGTCAGAAGTGTCCATCATAATATTATGAAGTACATGGTGATGACGCAAATGTCTGGTTTTCTTTGACTCAAAAATATAACTTTAGTGAAAAGCAAGTTCTCACATTTGAGAAACTCAAGTTTTATCAAGTTTATTTTTGCCTGAAAAAAATAATTGAAACAACTACTTAAATATTATTGAAATAGTTGCCAATGAATTTTTATTCAGTCAGCTAATTAATTAATCAGCTAATGGTTGCAGCTTTTATCTTAAATCTGCTAACATTAGCCATTCATTATAAGTTAGTGGTCATGCCAGACATAGTAGGACTGTAGCACCAAACACCTGAGTGTTGACTAAGGGTGTGGTATACTGTCAGTGAATTCAAATAGTTGTAGACAAAGATTATGTTATTTCTGTTTGAAAAGTTACATGATCTCCCTTTAAAGCTACCATCATAGGATTTCAAAACTGTCTTACTTTGGCACCATTTGGTGGTAACATTAAAAATGACACTGTGGAAAACAACCCACCATTTGATTTTACAAATCTAATCTCATGACCTGAGTCCTGGGAGCCATTACAGCACTGAATAACAACACTGAATTGTGTGTGTGTGTCTCTGTGTGAGTGTGTGTGTGTGTGTGTGTGTGTGTAAGAGTGGTGCAGGAATGAGTCCTAAAACCTGGAAGTAAGTTAGCATTGTAGCACCCCTGGTTCCAACTTGTCATCTAATTTAGCTCTGACCTATATCTATATCTATAGAAACTTTAGTTGGTCACAGTTTATTTTCTGTAATAATCCAAAACCTAATGAAACAATCCCATTGGCTTTTTGTGGAGGGAACCAGGGTGATGCTAACTTCGCGGTTTGACTACAAAAATATGTCATCCCTGCAGGACTGTATTTTCTTTGTTGTGTGTGTGTGTCACCCACTCAGTCTCCTATACATGTCATTAGCATTTCTGTGTGTGTGTGCAGTGTGTGTGTGTGTGAGTGTGTGTTTGACTGCCTTTCTGTTCATTCTGGTCTTTATTTCTGTCCTGTCATTTATCGTTTTAGTTCTTTTTCTTTTCATTCCATCTCCAGTTAATTCCTCCTCACATCTCATCTCTCCCTATTTCTTTCTTCTCCTTCATTTTAGTTTACTGCCACCACTTCCTCTACTTCGCCCCATCCCTAATCTATCCTCCCATCTTCTATTCATCCTCCATCTCCTCTGTCCTCCTCTGTTCCCCCCTGCATCTACTCCTCTCCCTCCATCACCGCTCCCTTGTCCAGCCCCTTAACCTGCTTTCTGCCTCTGCTTCTTTCACCTCTTTTATCTTCCTCTGCATTCAGGCTGTCATCTTCATCTTCATCTCTAGTCAACCTCCACCCACCCTCCTGTCTCTGCTACTCTCTTCCTTTCATCCCTCAGCCCCTCCTCTCATCCTTCTTTTTTCCACTCCTTCCATCCCCCTCCTATATCTCTCTCCTTCCACCTCATCTTAGTTTTTTCCTCTTCATCATCTCTCTCATTTCTCCCATCTTCCTCATCCATCTCTCAGTGCCTCACTTTTCCCTTTCCGCCCCCTCCCTTTGTGCTGTATCCCTGCCCCCTGTCCCTTTTCACTCTGTCTCCATTAGACAAATGAGAAAGCAGGAGGACAGAGTAATTCACTCAGCAGCAAGATAATGTGACAGAGCGCTGAATCAGCCTCTCTCCTGCTAACCAACAGGACACGATGGAGAGATGGAAAAACATAGAGGAGAAAAAGGAGGAGAGAGAGGGGAGATGGACAAGGCAGAGGAAGAGGTTGTGATGTGGTGGAGAGATGAAAGGATAGTCAAAGAAATACATTATTACATAACCCTTGTCCATACAAAGCTGTGTGAGCTGCAGCACTCACTGTGGCACTGATACACAGAAGATTCAATGTAATAAAGATTTCAGTTCACTTAATGGTTTGACAGTGAAAGCTTTGAGTTATCAACAATCAATTAGAGTTGAAAATAGAAAACTAGAAAATGCTGAAGAAATTTGCCTTTTACTTTAGCTATGCTTTGGGCTGATATCAATTACTACAGAGCCCTCAAAGTCCTAAAAGGTCATAGTTTACGTGCATGTCCTGTGTGTACTGGATAATTACTTAGTGCATACATGATAAGATAACTGACTTCAAAATTTCTTATTTTGTTCACATAAGATCCATATTTTATATGCTTCAGTTACTGTCTTCTGAGAAGAAGATGATATACTTTATAAATTATTGGCTGGTTCACAGTTAGTATGGATCTTGTGCACACAAAATTGACTGCACACACCACCTTGTTCACACAAGATCCATATGTTTTATGCACATGTTGTTTGCACAACATACATATTGAATGTTGCTTGTACAAGTATCTTGTGGGAACATGCTATAAGTTACTATATTGTGTGCATAGGATCCATATACTTCACAAGATTTGTTTTGGGAACGAGATATTTTACTTCATTATCTTGTCTGTATAAGATCTGTGCAGTTTTTACACAAGTTATTACCTTGTGGGTACAAGATATTTTACCAAACAAGTTATTATCCTGAACAAGATAATAACTTGAGTATGAAATATCAATATACATGTATTGTTTACACAGGTTGTTGTCTTTGGGAACAAGATAATTCACTGCACAAGTTATTTGTGCAACATAATATATTCTACGCACAATTCATGATGTGCGAATTTTTCACTGCAGGTTATTATTTAGTGTGCACAAGATGTGGATAATCTGCTCACTCTGGAACTCGTTGACAAGATCAGTGTGTTTTGACACGTTATTATGTTGTGGATTTTTCATGTGGGATGAAAATCCATGCGCTGTGTGCAAGTTCTTATGATAGCAAAATTCACATGGTGTGAGCACTAACTAATACTTAATAATAAATACAACTTTTGCTTTCAAGCTGTCATAGTGCATTGACAATGAACAATAATGGAATCTTTGAGGACTTTGGGAGCTATTTAGGAAACATTTACATTTTGATATGCTGAATGGGACCTTTGACTTTTACTGCCTTTTTCTTGTCTCTGTCTACCACCCTTAACACCACTATGTTTGTGTGTGTGTGTGTGTGTGTGTGTGTGTGTGTGTGTAATGTGACTACTGTACCTGTCTCTCAAACTCTTTGCTGTTTTTATTGGAACACTGGGAGGGACCTGAGTCAACTCTGATTGGCTGATAACTGTCTCAGCAAAGTGTCTCTGTTGGCATGTGAAGCTCCTATTTATGGGTTGGAGTATTGTAGTCTAGCTTTAAAAAGAATCAAATATAAATAAAGGATTGTACCTGATGTTTAAAAACAACCAGTGCAAGAATGCATGTGTGACAGTCTGTATGAGTGACAGCTCCTCAAGCTCCTCTCATCCAATAGGAGACCCTGCTTAAGCCCCACCTCCCTCTTGCCCTCCCATCAAATCCTTGTGCATGTCCTGAAGTTGACCCTGTCCCAGTATATCCTGCCAAACGTGGACTGTTATTTTCTGTAAAATTTGTACTTTTGAACAAAACTATTATCAAAGTAATTAATATATCTTTAATGTTAGTTACGTTTGATGTTAGCAATAACATAAATACATCAGTAAAGGGATATATTTGATATTTAAATACAGTGAAAATACAACATGGTAAAACAACTATGATAATGGATAGAGGTTGTGTTTTGAAAGCAATACTGTTCAGAGTATAAACTAAAAATGAGTGCCATAAATATTTATTTTTTTTTGTTGGTATTTTTCTGTTTGTTTAACTTTGTTTCAGTCCTCTGCCTCATTGTTGTTGGTTCCAGTCACTAGTACTATAAGTGTTGAAGGCTTCTGTAGCTTCTCAGATGTCTCTGTGTATCCTGAATGCTGACTTGGTTAAGCTATAGCAACAGAAATAAAGACAGCCTGCTGCTTCTGTCCACCTTGCGTTTTTATTGAGTCTCATTATGCACCGTCATCGGTTTGATCCGGAGCAGGACACAAACACTCATGAGTTCATGATCCAAGATTTGTACTCTGTAAATCCAAGCTAAAAGGAATCTGTCCAGGTGTACAGCTTTGGTTCGGTGTTCATATCCTCCTAGTTTTGGGCTCAAACTCTTATGTAGCATGAAAATAAAACTCTCTGTCAGATTAGATAATTCAGTATGCAGGTAATGTACCTGAGCACCACAGCAGTATGTGTTAGTTTGTCCTTCTGTTTTCTGGACACCTGCTCATCTGATTGACTTCTCCAGAAAATCAGATATACAGACCCTAATCTAAATAACTCTGTGTGATTTGATGACATCATCGTTTATGTCATCAGTGGCATGGCAGAATGTTGCTTTGTGAGTTTGTAAATGGAACGTATCAGGTTATTCCGTCGTAAAAATACTCACACCAACAGGCATAAAAGTTATTGGTCCTTCTAATCAGTTCAGAAATCTGTCCGTCTGTCTGTCCTTAGATTTTCTCCATTACTGCTTGTCCAATCAACTTCAGACTTGGTGGGTATATTAAACCAGCCCTCTACTTAAAAAAAACTGTCTCAGTTTTTTGTGATCTGGATTCATTCATTTGAATGTCAATAAATTATAACATTTACCCAGCATAAACCATCATTAGAAAATCATTATTAAACCCGTGACCAACAGTTATGAGCCAATAAATAAGGTTGACCCCAGAGTTCAGCGGAGTGTCGTCAAACAGACTTGTATACACAGTGTGTAGTGTTAAGTGTTAAAATCATCTATAATATATAAACACACATGAATAATTCTCAACCATAAAAAAATAGAGTTGGTCAATCAAATAAATCATGCTCAATATATACAAGCATTGATCCATTCCCCTGGACGAGCCTGCAGGGAGATGGTTTAAATAAATCACTAATACATAATGGAAAAAGTGGTTTCGGATCCATGGGCTGTATGGTTTTGGGTAAAATAACAGCTGTAATTAAACAGTCCATAAAAATTAGGAATGGAAGCAAAGGTTAATTAGATATTTAATCCTCCCACATTTCCTGCACTTTCTAAATTTTATGAATATCATTCTCTACTGGACCTTAGAGTATTAGGTAGTTGTGTGTGTGTATGTGTGTGGGAGAAGAAAAAAGATTTCAAGAACCTTAAAATAATGCAATTCAATAACAAAGAAAAATACAAAGGTAGGAAACATTGTAGTGATTTCTTGAGCAACGTATGGCTTGAAAATGGTTCAGCACTCTTTGCCAGTGTTATCAGCCGTAGTAAGTTATCGGAAGTCTATAGTTTGTGAACATTTAGAGTTATTCGAGGTAACATTTTTGATACGCTTCATTGCAACATCTCTGAAGGTGAAATCTTTTCTGTCCGTAATCAGAGTATTTTTAGGCATAGCATTTCAGACAGTTCTAGAAATTTGCTCTGCAATGAGATTTTGAAATGCAGGGCGGATGTTCAGTTCATTGTACCTATCGAATAAAATAAGGGAAATAGGGAAATGTACCTCCAACTTTGACCAGCTGGGATGATGACAACTTTATCCAGTCAGAAACAGAAAAAAGTCTGATGCAGTTGCAATTTATCAGCACTCAAAATGTATTTGTAATATGAACAATGTAATATTTAATAATAAATGAAAGGGACCCAACAGGTCTGGATAACTTACAGAGTAACTGGAATTCAAGAGTAATACAATGAATAAATGCTGTCTCCCAAGAAAGGAGAGGAGAAGTTTAAGTCTCAGCCACTCTAATCAAATTCTAATGTTCATGAACAATTGGGATGTATAAAAACAGTCAGCGGCCAAGGGGAGACATTTTCCCTTCTGTGAGCGCTTTAAGTGAGTCCGGTAAGTAAAAATCTGCATTTCGCTGCATTTGGACGTGTAACAAGCTCTCTAACACCCAAGCTCAAGTTTGGGTTTAGATTTAAATGTTATCTTGCTCCTATTACGTTATTGCTACAGCTAGATTATGTCAGCTACAAAAGCAGTTTTCCTCACATTAAGTACATCATTTTAGTTACTTCCTTAATATTTTGAACAAAACTTATTAGCTTCATTAACTGTACCTAAAGCTGTTTGTAGTCATTAGCAGTGTATGAGCCATTTTCGTCTGTGATGCAGACATTTCTGTAACTCATATCCTCACGGTATCTCATAAAAGTCGTTTAGCCTGAATATGACTTCACCTTGTGTCAGCACCATCTTTAATCAGGAAGTGAATAACACATTGTTTCGGTGAAAAAATACAATATAGAAGATAACGTTGTTTTAAGATGAGTAAGTTCCTTAATACAACTGAATTAACGTAAAACCTACCATGAGCCAAACAGCGTCAGACTCTTTATTCCCGAATTCATGTTCCTATTTCAGAGTTTGTCCTCAGTTTAACACATCCAGTTAAGCCTGTAGGCTATGGTTGCTGTTTTCCAATCTCACTAAATCCGAATCCAATATCGGAAGGCAGGATTCAACTGAACCAGTTGTAGTTCAGTCAGAACTGTACAGTATTACAGTAGCATATCCTTTTCCGGTCATCAATAACTGTAGAGTCAAAACAGGGGTTTTAATTCCAGATTCATTGATTGATTCATAGATTTATTGAGAAGACTCAATAAATATAAATTAATTCAAAATACTTCACATATAATAAGAGGACTTTAATGCTATTTGAAGGAAACTATTGATAGATGTTAGAAGTGAATCATGTATGTAGACACAGCTTTAGGGTACTTACAGAAAGGCTCCTTTAACTCCAGTATATCACAGTAAGCAGTATCAAACTGACCATAGATCATATTTACATTGTTGAACATTTTCAACTACATAAAGTGACATAAATTAAGTTCTGTCTTGAGTTTGAGTTTGTGGATTTGCACACATTAGCATTACACAGCTTGAGTAATGTGACAGCAGTAAGAATATTATTTGTGTTTTTTTGTTTTTTTCTAGATCATCTCCTGGGTGCGTTTGGTGATGATCCATTAGCTTAAGAGTAAGTGTCACTCAATCTTACTTTGTACATATTTTTTAAAACGTCTTTAATGCTTTAACACCAAATCCAGGTTGGACCCTTTCATTCACGCATATTAGTGGTGAAGATAATACAAACCAAAAAAATATTCTGGATTTATTGTTCCTGTTCTGTACTGATTTTTTAGCCTTTGAATATTTGAAGGTTTTTTCTTTTTCTTTCTTCTTCTTCTTTTTTTTTTTTTTTTTTTTTGGATGTATGTATGGTGGATAAAAGTGTCTGTTCTGTAGTAAGTATGAACATTTTTGTTCAATATTTTTTAAATGAAATTTACATGATTAAAAGTGGGTTGCAATGTTTTCTCATTGCAGCTTGAATAAAATACTGTGCCTTGAAATTGTCTGGATTTGGTGTTATCAACCCAGCTGCAGTCTTCTGGGAATTATTTAACAATATACAGTGAATTCAGGATGCTTCACTTTTTTCACATTTTGTTAAGTTGCATTAAAATTGCATGCACATTTATTGAAATTAAACTGAATACTTTCTGATAGCATGGTCATAGCATACAGAGTCAAAGCCATTTATTTACATGATAAAAATCAACGCTGCCAGAAGCTCTTTCTCGCAAACTTGTATTGCTCATGTAAAAGGGTTAAAAGATAAATTAAAATTCAGAGTTAAGATTAGGGATATATACAGAGATTTTGTTGTCATTCGATAATTTAATCATCATTATATAGGTTAAAAAATAAGTTCCATTAAGTAAAAGGAAAAATAGACACCTGTATATATTTTTTTTTTTAATTTAATTGTGTCATTAAAATGCATGTTTCATTGCATGCTTATTGTTGTTACCTTATTAGCGCCTCCTTATGCCAACAGGGCACCTTGCGCTTGTGAGGCATCAAAACCCCTAGAGGCAAAACTGCAGAATAAATCCTGCAGTTGAAGTCTATGAGCCTAAGTTCTCCTGCCTCTTGTTTATACATTCAGGTGGTGTATTCCTCAGTAATGCATGTATTCAGAACATGGACAAGAGTGTATACATTGTTGTGAGGAGTTAGGCTGTGTTTTTGTTGTGTGTGTGGTAAAAAAAAAAAAAGGAGATTGTTGACTATGATGCTCACGGACTGGGTTTGTAATTGCTAACTTGGTATGTGGTGCAATGTAAACATTTTTATGAGACACATACTGGGGAGTTGTTTTGTTATATTAACGAACTGTCAATGAAGTATGATGCTTGTTGTTAGAATAAATCCTGCAGTCATACAGTCTATGAACCTAAAAGTTGTCTGCCTCTTTGTTGTTCAGACCCATGACGGCGAGGTGATCCGTCCTCCTGGCCGCCCCTAGGTCAGGAGGTAATAATCTTAGAGGCTCGTCAGGATAGCTCAAGCATCTGATGACAGCTAATCCATTAAAGAACTGACTTTAAGTTCCTGAACCAACGTGCTGCTGCAGCGACTCAGAGGTGAAGAAGATGACCTTGTAAGAACTGCGAAGAGGGATCGTGAGAGCTCCGCAGCTGATCATCACCGCTAACAGAGGTGCTCTACAAGCTGGCAGAATCCATCAGGGATGGCGTAGAGAAGGGATGATACCACAGATGTGGAACTCTATGGCTTCATAATGGACTTTTTGAAAGTGACAAGTTGACAAATTGAGGGAAGAGGGACCAAGGATGTCCAACCTGCTAATCTTCAGCCTCATCACTGAACTGCATCCCTCCAACAACTGCAGAGGCGCTGGAGAAACAGAACCCATTGGCACAGCTGGCAGTGAATTAGAGACAGACAGATCACCAGTTGTAGTCACCCGGTAACTGATGTGATCTGGTTGACTGATGTTGCTGCTTTACTACCTCCTTAGAGTTCAAATATACAGTGGACAGATTTTCTGACTCTGAATCTGATGTAGTTACAGTTCACTGTGCAGGCAAATTGATGAGGGGTTATCTGAAGAATTTAGGACAAGTAAATTACGTGCTATCTTAAAGATAATCAGACCTAGTACGCACCCCAAAGACACATGTTGATGACCAAAGGTGGGTTAACCATGGCTGAACTCAAACGTTTTCTCCATTTTTCTGAGACAAAGTAGTGAGGCCTTCAGGGCTTAGCAATGCAAAACAACAGGAAAAGAAAACCCTGACAGTTCATGTGCAGTTGATGGGCCTAAACAGAAATTCTGTTTGCTTCTGTGGGAAGTAGTTCAGAGTTTCAATATGATATGAAGCTTGTCCGCAGGTATTTCTTCACTCCTTGTATCAGAGATCAGTAAGAAATATGCATATGTCAATGTGACCTCAAACCTGTCATTACTTAATGCCAATGCCTTCAGTGATTTATCTTAGAAATAATGACAAAGTCAGTCAGTGAAGGTGGGGAGACAGCTGCGCCCTAGGCCAGACACAAAACAAAAACAGTCACTGTAGATACTACTCAACAAGGAGAGAGACAACATGCAGCTCAGCCTCCAGCTGAGGTCCAAGCCAGTGTTCTTCAAACTAAAGCTGAAATCCAGGCACTGCTATTCACAGAGCTGACAGCACATGTCTCAGCCTTAGCCAAAACTATTGAGAAGGTTCTTAAGCCCAGCATCAGCACTCCTGAGCCGTCACAAACTAACTCAGTAAGTACTGTGCAGCCACCCAAGTGTGACACAAAGGGAAAATGTCAGCCATGTGTAGCTCAAGGAAATGCAAACTGCAACCACTGTTTCAGGTGTGGCCAGGAAGGACACAGAGCTGTCGGCTGCCTGTCCAAAACCAAGCACGCGGGAAACGTGAGGAGGTCACTGGGGAGGGACCACCAGTGACCAAGCAACAATCTGCGTCCCCTGTCACAGTAACCAGACACGACTCCAATACACCAGCTAACAACCAGTCACCATCAACACACAGAGTAAACAAAGAAAATTGTGTTGCAAAATTGATTGGCAAAAGATGTATGCTGCTTACCTGTTACCTCAACGGTGTAAAGACTGATATGTTACTGGATATAGTGGAGCTCAGGTGACCATAGTGGGAAAGGACTGGCTTGAAAGACACTTACCTGAAATCAAAGTTCAGTCACTCGAAGATCTCCTGCCAGATGTTCCATTAAGAATCACAGCACCTAATGGGACTGATGTACCCTTTGATGGGTGGGCTGAAATACTACTGGAAATCAAAAGTACAAAACATGGCCAAGTAGCTATCCAGGTACCCATGCTAGTAAGTCAGAGCTGTGTTAGTGGCCTTGTACTAGGGTTCAATGTGATAGAAGAAATCATCCTAGAGAGTCTTAAAAACCCAGGAAGTGTCAGTCTCAGTGATTTACTAGCAGAGGCATTAAAGCTGCAAGACACAGCTGAGACCATCGTCTCAGTAATCAGTGAGACTCAGCCCAGAAACACCTGAAATCACACCATCAGTGAAGAGATCTCACAGTCCCAAGTGGCCAGATATGTGAAATTAAGTGTTGTGTCAGATCATGTACAAGAAGGAACAATGTTAGCTGAACCCACCTTGGGAAGTCTGCCAGAGGGTCAGAACTGTTCCTGCATTAGTTGAGATTTAGGCTGTATGGAAGACTGTTATTGACAGCAGACCAGTGAATCTCTGTTCAGCTTCCCAGCAACCTACATGTGTGCCTGGCTGGGATTGGTCTAACAATTGTTCACAGACACCATTGAGAGAACCAATGTAGCCCAAGCTGGTCACTCACACAACAAAGGCACCTCAGTTGCTTTGGCAGAGGAGAGGACGCGACCTGCCCCAACCACAGCTGAAATCAATGTTGTGGGTGACTTGGCAAATCCAAGTGCTACAATTTCATACCTAAACTCCTTTATAAGAGTGAAGGAATTGTAGCACTTCTGGACGGAGGCTGGATCCGCAAATCAGTGTCTTCTTATTCTTCCCCGGTGGTTTGCGTCCGAAAAAAAGACCAGAGTCTGAGACTGTGTGTGGACTTCAGAGGGGTGAACCAAAAGACTGTCCCCGATCGTCATCCACTGCCACGAATCCAAGACCTCCTTGATAGAGTCTGCAGGGCAACACCTGGTTCTCCATCTTGGACCAAGGCAGCGCGTATCACCAAGGGTTCGTAAGTGAGGAATCAAGACATCTCACTGCTTTCAGTACACCATGGGGATTGTATGAATGGATACGTATTCCATTTGGCCTGACAAATGCCCCTGCGGCTTTCCAGAGATGTATGGAGGGTGTGCTGGAAGGGATCAGAGATGAATGCTGTGCCCCATATCTCGATGATGTTTTGTGTTACTCAGTGTTCTTTGAGGATCACATACACCACCTCAGAGAAGTTTTCAGCCGCATGAGAGAACACGGCATCAAATTGAGACCAACCAAATGCAAGCTGTTTAAAAGAGAAGTCCGCTACCTTGGCCGACTGGTGTCTGGAGAGGGGATAAAAATTGACCCACAGGATCTGGCAGCAGTAATTGCACTGAAAGACAAAGAGCCTCACACAGTTGGAGATGTCAAATCCCTGCTGGGCTTTCTGGGATACTATCGTTCCTTCATCCAAGACTTTTCCCGCCTGGCGAAGCCACTGTTTGAACTGTTGCAAAAACCCAATGACACTGGTGAGAGTAACACACAGAACCGGGTGAGTAAAGGTAAAGGCAGAGCAAAGAAGGGAAATAAAGGGCAGCTCCCTTCAAAAACACCCATCACATGGAGAGCAGAGCATAGGGATGTTGTCACCAAGTTAGTGGACATGCTGACTAACCCACCTATCCTAGCTTACCCGAACTTTGACCTCCCTTTCATACTGCACACAGACGCATCCAATGAAGGGTTAGGAGCCGTGCTCTATCAGTGTCAGGACAACAAGCTGAGGGTCATAAGCTATGGCTCAAGAACTCTTAACACCTGCTGAGAGAAATTACCACCTCCACTCCGGTAAACTTGAGTTCTTGGCTCTCAAGTGGTCTATCTGTGACAAGTTTCGAGACTACTTGTATTATGCCCCAACATTCACCGTATACACAGATAACAACCCTTTGACTTATGTCCTCAGCACTGCCAGAGTGAATGCTGTTGGACACAGATGGGTTGGGGAGCTGGCTGATTTTCATTTTGATATCAGGTACAGGCCCGGGAAAATGAACACAGATGCTGATACTCTCTCCAGGTACCCTGTGAATTTTCAAGAAGACATGAGAGAGCACACAGAGACAATGTCACCAGAGCTTGTGTCTGCGGTCTGGCAAGGCAATAAAGCTGTTCGAGAGAGTGATGTACTGTGGGTTGCAGCCTTGCAGCTCAATGGCAAGGATACAGATTTTTTGTCACCTGAGAGTATTTCCTGTGTTAAACCAGAAAATATGGGTGCAGCCCAACAGGAGGATCCAGTCATCAAGGAAGTGGTCTCTTTAAAACTTCAAAACTGGATTCCCAATGAAAAAGACAAAAGAAACATGATGGAAGAGACGAGGAAGACTGCTATATGAGTGGAATAAGCTGGTGATGGATGGTGGGATTCTCTACCGACAGACGGAACAACACAAGCAGCTTGTCCTCCCAGAAAAGTTGAAACCTATGGTGCTGAAGACTCTGCATAATGACATGGGCCATGTTGGTGCAGAGAAGGTTACCCATCTGGCCCGTGAGAGGTTTTATTGGCCCAACATGCAGCATGACATAGAAAACTATGTTAATAAGAGATGTACATGTATTAAATAGAAACGTCCCAGTCTTCCACAGAGAGCACCCATGGGACACATCTCTACCAGCAGTCCATTCGAGTTGGTGTGTATCGACTACCTTCACCTGGAGCAAAGCCAAGGCTATGAGTACATTCTGGTACTTGTTGACCACTTCACACACTTTGCTCAAGCATATCCAACCAAGAATAAATCAGGGAAAACAGCAGCTGATAAGATATTCCAAGACTTCATCCCTCGCTTTGGATATCCTGAGAAACTTCACCACGATCAGGGGAGGGAGTTTGAGAACAGCTTATTCAGCAGGTTACAGCAGCTGGCGGGTATCAGTCACTCACGCACAACACCATACCACCCACAAGGTAACCCAGTGGAGAGGCTGAACCGTACACTCCTTCAGATGATGCGTACGCTGGAAGAAGAGAAAAAGGGTCAGTGGAAAGACCATCTTCCCCATGTTGTACATGCTTACAACTGTACGAGGCATGAAGCCACCAGCTTTTCCCCATTCTTCCTTCTGTATGGTCGAACTCCGCGCTTGCCTGTTGACTTGCTGTTCCCACCCAAAAGAGAGGCTGAGATATCTGATCGGCAGACTTATGCAGAGAAGTGGGCGGAAAGGATGCGTTCTGCATATGAAATCGCAGCAAATAACAGTAACAAGTCCTCAGCCAAAGGAAAAAAACTGTATGACAAAGCAGTCAGAGGTGCCATTCTTCAACCAGGTGACAGAGTGTTGGTTAAAAAATCTGTCAGAGAGAGGTGGGCCTGGCAAGCTGTGGGCTTACTGGGAGCAGGTAGTGCACCGCACACTGTTGTGGAGAGAGTTGATAATCGTCCAGTGTATAAAGTACAACCTGAAAAGGGACCCAAAACGCTGCGCGTGCTCCACCGGAACCTCCTTCTGCCAGTTAATGAACTGCCCCTGGAAGAAACACTTCCTGCATTTTGTCAGAAAAAGAAGACAAAACACACACAGAAATAGACAGTTACCTCTACACATGAAGACGGCACAGAGAGCTCTGATGAAGAGTACACCTACCAGCCGGTCCCATGTTACAGAGTAATGAGATCACAACCAACAGTGCATCATCATACAGAACCCCGCTCTCAGACTGAGCAGAGACTAAATGTCAGAGCCTGTGAATTCCACCCTGCTGGCAGTGAGGACATGGACACTCAGGACCAGGAGGAGAATGCGCCACAAGACAGGATGGGTGAGGATGTCACAGTGGAGAATAAACATCAAGCAGAGCAGGGGCCGGACAGACTACAGGGAGACATGGAAGCAGAGAAGGATGAACATCAGGCAGAAGTTGAGGCTGTCAGAAGATCACAACGGTCAGCTCAGCCAAGACAGATATTCACCTATGGCATGCGCTGGGACAGCCAACTTACCAGCAGTGGGATGCAGGAGTGAACTCCCTAATGCCAAGTTATCCTCTTCTAGGCCAGCTCAGTAATGTTCCCATTCCATACTATACACTCCCACACCTTTACTACTTTAACTGTTTCACCCAGGCATATTAACATGTGATAGACTCCAGTACAGCCCTCACTGTGGACAAATGTCAGGAGACATTCAAAAAAGTGGAGGAGAGTGTAAAAGGGTTAAAAGATAAATTAAAATTCAGAGTTAAGATTAGGGATATATACAGAGATTTTGTTGTCATTTAAATAATTTAATCATCATTATGGGTTAAAAAGTAAGTTCATGGTAAAAGGAAAAATAGACACCCCTGTATATATATATTTTTTTTAATTTAATTGTGTCATTAAAATGCATGTTTCATTGCATGCTTGTTGTTACCTTGTTAGCGCCATACTCACTTATGCCAACAGAGGGCACCTTGCGCTTGTGAGGAGCATCAAAACCCCTAGAGGCAGAAACTGCAGAATAAATCCTGCAGTTGAAGTCTATAGACGCTAAAGTTGTCTGCCTCTTTGTTTATACATTCAGGTGGGTTAATATTCCTCAGTAATGCATGTATTCCAGAACATTGGACAAGAGTGTATACATTGTTGTGAGGGTTAGAGCTGTGTTTTTGTTGTGTGTGTGTGGTAAAAAAAAAAAAAAAAGGAGATTGTTGACTATGATGCTACGGACTCGGTTGCTAATTGCTAACTTGGTATGTGTGGTGCAATGTAAACATTTTTTATGAGACACATACTGGGGGTTGTTTTGTTATATTAACCGAACTGTCAATGTAAAGTGTGATGCTTGTTGTTAAGAATAAATCCTGCAGTCATGCAGTCTATGGACGCTAAAGTTGTCTGCCTCTTTGTTTATACATTCAGACCGCGGCAGCGGGGGTGGAGATCACGTCCCTCCCTGACACCCCTAGGTCAGGAGGGTAATAATCTTGGGGGCTCGTCCGGGATAGCTCAAGCATCTGATGACAGCTAATCCATTAAAGAACCTGACTTCAAGTTCCTGAACCAACGTGCTACTGCAACGACTCCAGAGGTGAAGAAGATGACTGCCCTTAAAGAACTGCGAAGAGGGATCCAGCGGAAGCTCCACCAGCTGATCATCACCGCTAACTCAGAGGTGCTCTACAAACTGGCAGAATCCATCAGGGATGACGTAGAGGAAGGGGATGATGCTACAGATGTGGAACTCTATGACTTCATCGTGGACTTTTTGAAAAGTGACAAGTTGACAAGTCGAGAGGACCAAGGGATGTCCAGCCTGCTAATCTTCAATGACCTCATCACTGAACTGCATCCACCTCCAACAACTGCAGAGGAGCTGCATCAGCCCATGGAAGAAACAGAACCCATTGTGGCACCTTCAGCAGTAGACATTAAGACAGACAGATCACCAGTTGTAGTCACCCAGGTAACTGATGTAATTAAGTTGACTGATGTTGCTGCTTTACTACCTCATAGAGAGTTCAAGATATACAGTGGACAGATTTCTGACTCTGAATCTGATGTAAGTTACAGTTCACTGTGCAGGCAAATTGATGAGGGGTTATCTGAAAATTTCACAGAGACAGAAGTAATTCGTACTGTCTTAAAGATAATCAGACCTAGTACTTTTAAAGACATGTTGATGACAAAAGATGGGTTAACCATAGCTGAACTCAAACGTTTTCTCAGAGCACACTTACGAGACAAGAGTAGTGCAGAGCTATTCCAGGAGCTTAGCAATGCAAAACAACAGGAAAAAGAAAACCCACAGCAGTTCATGTACCGGTTGATGGGCCTAAAACAGAGAGTTCTGTTTGCTTCACAGCAGGGTAGTTCAGAGTTTCAATATGATAGCAAACTTGTCCATGGAGTATTTCTTCACTCCTTGTATCAGGGAATCAGTGAGAAATATGCATATGTCAGGCGCGACCTCAAACCTGTCATTAGCAATGCCAGTGTAACTGATGATTTTATCTTAGAAATAATGACAAAGTCAGTCAGTGAAGAGGTGGGGAGACAGGCACGCCTAGGCCAGACACATAAAACAAAAACAGTCACTGTGAATGCTACTCAACAAGGAGAGAGACAACATGCAGCTCAGCCTCCAGCTGAGGTCCAAG
>BRZM01000096.1:1303585-1315708 GCA_033238685.1 Lates japonicus
GTCCTGTAACTGAGCGGAGGAACGGACCCAGACTAACTTCACTGCAGCTGTAAGTATGCCCCCTTTAACTCTCTGTGTCTGTCTTAACTTAGTAACTCTGCAGGGTTTAGTCTGAGCTGTAGCTCACCTTTACCAAAGTTAGGACGTGTTGAGTGGAGCGAGGAGCCACCGGATACACGAGCGTAATATTCACTAACTTCCTGAGGAGAGAAGGCAGCCATGACCGGTCTGTAGACGGTCTGACAGTATGTATCAGTTCCAGCAGTGGACCTGGAAACTCAGTTTAACAAACCGTGTTTACCAGACTACAACAGCGGCACTAACTCAGCTGTTAACAGTAAAACACCATGTTACTGTATCTACTGTTCACTACAGTAATTCAACATGGTGGACTGCTTCACGCTGTGCTGCTGTTAGTTCAAATCAGTTCCTGACACTAGTGAAGTGACTGTAGGAACAGTGTGTAGTGTGAGTCTTGTCTGCAGTGGTGTGTGAGGAGGTGTGTTCACTAGCTGTAGAGGCAGACAGGTTTCATGTACATGAAGTCTGTACAGGTTTACACTGTGTGCGTGTGTGTGCGCGCGCGCGCGAGAGGTTTCTGAAATACAGTTAACTATATTTTAACATTAATAAGAAATGACACAGAGCTGAGTTGACCTGCTGTAGACTGAACTGAGACTTTTCTCCTGCTCCACATGGACACTAACTGACTCCTGATCAAACATGAAGACAGACTGCTGCTCAGGTGACCTGGTTATAGAGTCTGACAGAGGCCGACAGGAAGGAGCTGTGATACCTCATGGTATGTAACATGGTCAATAGGATTTAAAGCAAGAAACATCTGATTGCTCCAGGTTTTCTTGGGCTTATATTATAGCAGATGAAATGTTTTGGATGGAAAATACAGAATTGGTGATGTCACCTTGTGTTGTAGGATACTGTCTGGGGCACTTTTCAACAACAGTAATCATTAGTTGCAGTCCTACATTCAAACAAGTGACACGTTACTTAGACTTGGTTTGAATCTGACTTGTTGAAAAGTGACAGCTATGGTGTGTATGATGAAGGTTAAATGATGAAGGTTAAATGATGAAGATCAAATGATGGAAGTTAAATGAACACAGTGTCTGTCAGTGCTGCTTTAGCAGTTCTTACTAGGGCCGATACCAATTATTAGTAGTCAAGGAGGCCGATAACCGATATTTGGAGCCGATATTCATTTGCAGTAAAAGTGAAAATATTGGCGTCAAAATTTTGAATAATACAAACTCCAACACTTAACTTCGTTTAAATGCCTTTAAGCATATGCTTATTAAACAGCTTTTCAGATTTGCAACATGTTAAAGGTTTTTTTATCTTAGACAATAGACATCTTTGTTTTAAAATTCTAACAAAAAGTGCAGGGAGCTCCCAGGCTCAGCAGCATGTCTGTATAAAGTTAAATGAAAACTTAAACAAATAAATAGCTCCCTAAAGTTTTCTACAGTAAATAAAGTTTTCCAAAATTTCAATATAACTGAAATGTTATTTTATCTTTCACTAATCTTTGTTTTAAGTTCAATAAGCTCAATGCTGGAGACAGAGTAGTGACTGCAGACAGAGAGGCGCGGCTGCATCAGAGCCAAAATAACCCAGTTTTAAATTGATCTCTTATCGGCCGTCGGATTAAAAAAAAAAAAAAGCCGAATATTGGCGCCGATAATCAGTCTATCCCTACTTCCCACACTAAGAAGAATGGGCCCCCAATTACCCAACAGGTGGCAGGTGATTCATGTGGGGCAGGTGTGGGGCCATGTGGGGCCCCACATGCCTGCCGTATCCCTCTATGGGTCCTAAAAGACCATATTTTCTGGGCAAGTGCTTATGCTGAATAATTGCACATGTTGAAAGTAGCAGTAATGAGTCATTTCAAGTACTTACATTTATTGAGATCCAGAAGTTGAAAAAGTGATTACAAAATGGCATGTTAAATGAATGGAATAATGAAAATAAAATAAAAAAAATCGAGCAGATAACAACACCTCCAACACCTAATCATAGCTTACTCATCACTTTATGTAGTTGAAAATGTTCAAAAATGGATAAATATGATCTATGATCAGTTTGATAATACTTACTGTGATATACTGATCATAAAGGAGCCTTTATAGGTAATAAAGTACCCTAAAGCTGTGTCTACATTCATGGGCAACCTCCGAATGATTCACCCTTAATGTCTATTAATGGTTTCCCTCAAATAGCATTAATGTTCTCTTATTATATGTGAAATATTTTTAATTAATTTATATTTATTGAGCCTTAAAGTTGTCTTTAATCACATTTCTTCTGTTAGAAATAAATTACGATTGTACAATGATTTAAACGCACAACATGTCACTTCACCGCTGGGGGGGGTCTCAATCAAAACAACAAAAAGATGTGTTGGTGACGTCATGAAAAAGCGTGTGATGATGGGAGTTGTAGTCTGCACCATCAGTACCATAAGATTCTGATTCTGATTGGTCAGGTCAGCATATTGTGATTAATTCTGCTCAAACGAATTCACATGAGAGCTGGTGTAGGAATTACAGGGAGGAAATTAACAAATTATTGTTCTTCGAAACTGTAATGACTGTTTTTTTACTAGTTTTTGATGACTGGAAAAGGATAGGCTACTGTAATACTGTACTGTTTTGACTGAACTACAACTGGTTCAGTTGAATCCTACCTTCAGATTTATGGATATGGAAAACAGCAACGTTAGCCTACAGGCTAAACTGGATGTGTTAAACAGAAGACAATCTCCAAAATATGAACGTGAATTCGGGAATCACAAGTTGACACCGACTGGCTCATGTTAGGTTTTACGTTAATTCAGCTGTAAGTATCCTTAGTGAATTTACTCATCTTAAAACAACGTTATCTTTTATGTTGTGTTTTTTCACCGAAACGGCATGCGTCATTCACTTCATGATTCAAGATGGTGCTGACACAGGATAAAGGTATATTGAGGCAGAACAGCAGTATCACCACTTTTATGAGATAACGTGAGGATATGGGTTACAGACAATGTCTGAATCAGATGAAAATGGCTAATACAGTAAGATGGTCCAATTTCGGCGGGAATATTGGTGACGACGGCGAGACAGTGGGAGACAATATGGCGGATTGTTTTTAGCTTGCTGCTTGCCTTAAAGTCTTACAGTATGTCTGTTGGAGTAATACTGAGTTTAGCCAGCCAGCCAGCCCAAGTTTTGTAACGTATTTTGCTGACTAATTTGTGAAAACCTAAAAAAAAATTTAATTGTCTTTACTGCAGAAATGGAATCAACCTGCCAAGTGTAACCATTCTCACTGTATGATTAACTGAAGCCTAAAGAATGCTAACTTGCAGCAATAGTTTGCCACTGTGTAGGTATAGACTGACAAACTACACAAATGTGAGATATACATTTGTCGTTTTGTCACTTTAAGTTTACTTGTGTATTCTCTCTTACCTAGAGAACAAGAATCCACATCCTCAGGGTCGGACATCTTTGGGGAAGCTGGTTCCATCATTCATGTTGACTGTGCTTTCCTCACAACAGACATTTCCAACAGATACAGGCCCACAAAACCCAGTAATAGAGCGTGACTGATAGCCAGTGCCTCCTTAACGCATATGTTATAGAGGTTACTTACTGTGGTTCAAAGCTAGGTTCCAGGGAGACAGGAAAGAAAGACTGGCTCATATATAAAAGTTAAATGTGTGGTTTTTTTTTCAAATTTAGTTGAAGCAATGTATTTATGATCTTTCATTATGATGTGCTACCTCACTTGTTATTGCTGTCTCCAATCTCTATCTTGTCCCTCATGCACACCTTATGCTCTGCTTATTTCAGTGATATCAATAACCAACACCTTGTTAATGTTCAGCTAAGAATTTAATTCAATTATTTTTGTTAAATAAATTACTTTTGTTAAACCACTGATATGGTGTGCTTTCTACGTGCTTTCTGAATATCTAATGTTCATATATGTCATGGACAACCTATTGTGACTTATTGCAGACCTCTGATTCTATGCAACATTTATATTTAGACTTATACAAGTAGTTCCGACCGAGCAATCTGATTGGTCCACAAGACATTTGGAATGTGCTCAAATCAGCATGACAGCACACCTTACTCATCACTAAAAATATTACTCCGCCATATACATTTTACTTTGTTGGCCATAGTTGTATAATCGCAAGATGACACTCGAGGGTGTCCTTTAACGTCATTTGAGCAAATCGCCTCGGCTTTCTCCATCAGCTGTGTCTGTGACACCGCGCTATAACTTAAAGTTCATGTAAAAGTTTGCGGGTGCAGAAGCTACATCTGTGTGACCCCATGTATTTCCATGGAAACGGGAAAAACACTCGCCAAAACTTTTTAATTTTGAGAGCAAGTTGCTCCTCAACATGAACAGATTTTGAGTATACATTTTACTTTGTTGGTCAGTTGTATAATGGCAAGATTACACTCGAGGGTGTCCTTTAACGTCATTTGAGCAAAGCGCCTCGGCTTTCTCCATCAGCTGCGCCGGTGACACGGCGCTATAACTTAAAATTCATGTAAACGTTTGCGGTTGCAGAAGCTACATCTGTGTGAGTAAATAAATGCAGCGTCTTTGTAATAACGTGGTTGATAAAAGTAAGCATTCATTTGTGCAGTAGGCTGTTGATTTAGTTCGGTAAATTCCGAGACCTTGATAAAGCATTAACGTCAGCTCAGAGTTCACTCATCTGGGACTAGAAAATCATTTCTGTTGCTAGGTCGTTACTAAGGGTCTGATTATTTGCCGTAGCGGTAAACTCGGTTCCATTACACATAGGAGACCACTGACGTGACTGATTGTGTTCCAGTTAATAGTCAGACCCCATGTATTTCCATGGAAACGGGACAAACACTCGCCAAAACCGACTGACCGCATCACTGTCGTGCTCAGATGACGTTAAAGCACACCCTCTCGGTTAATATTGCTTAATTAAGGGGTTGCCCCAAAGGGCAAAACTGCTGTGGGCCCCACATGGGGTAACCCACAGGGAGCCCATGTTGGCATTCTGAGGGCAAGCCCACAGTTGAAGCTTCTGGCTAGGAACTTTGAAATTCAGACTTCAGAGTACAACTGGAATGCTCCATATTTCCCCACAGTCCTGACAAACTGATGAGTAGAATATGAGGACTGTGGGGGACTGTGGGAACTGAGCGGACTCTGGGAGGACTGTGGGGGATTGTGTGGACTGTGGGGGACTGTGAGGACTGTGGGGACCAGGAGGACTCTGGGAGGACAGTGAGTCCAAAGTTGTTCCCTCTCACAGTTGCTGAGGTCAGTGTGATTCTGGGAACACTCAGAGCTTCAGAAATGGTTTGATAGTCTGGCCTGATCTGAACCTGAACACAATGTCAAGATGTGGGTCTGCAGACAGATCCTGAAACATTATTCTACTTTGTCATCATGGCTCACTGAGTGTAGACTGATGGGCAGAAATATCAGTTAAATCCATTTAAAACTGATTGTATATCAGAGTACAGCATGCAGAGAGTAAAGGGGTCTGAATACTTTGTGGGGCGACTGTGTGTGGATCTAGTCAACAGGAGAAGAGACAGGAGAAATCCTGTCTCTTAAGTCAGCTGTATGTTGAAGCTCAATGTTGGAGACCAGACTGTAATCATGACAAGGTTGAGAATGGATCATGTGTTCCTGCTGGCTGAAGGAAGACACTGTGTGTAGACATTGTTGTAGTCCTCCATCAGTGTGGAATCCCCTCTGAGTTTCACTTTCACCTCTTTATATATTCAGTTGAATTCCTGCTTGTGTCACTAAAGTTTAGTGAGTTCTGAGTTGAAGTTTAGGAGTGTTCTTTAAAGAATATTTTCTTCTCAATCTGATATTTGTTGATTTAAATCATAACCTTATTAAAGCAGAGTTGTTTTATGGCTATTTCTGTTGATGTTTATTATTGGAGAACATCATCTTCCTTTTTTTGTTTTGGTATTGAAACAGAGCTATTTTTGTTGTCCCACTACTGAAGCTCAGGTGTCATATTGGCTGTGGTGTTTTAACTAACATCCAACCATGTCAGACAGTACACAAAGACTGGTCAGTGAAATTCAGCTTTTTAAGTCCTGTGGGTCATTGAAGCCTTTCTCCCATCTGAATCAGATTTAGTTGCATTAGTTGCATGAGATCAAATGGATTTTAAAGATCTGATCAGATCTTCACACTAACTTCACACTAAAGAGTCTAGTGGTTCTAGTGACATCCAAAAATGACATTTAACAAGGTGAAATGTGAACAATATCACAAGTAGAATAGAAACGCTACAAATAATTTCCAATTACTAAAGTCTGAGGTCGCCAAATAAATCAAAATTAACTATAAACCGATCCATTTTGTTCCCCTTTTGCTGCTCCAGCTCTGGCAGTTACAGTGTTGCCACGGAGATGGATACAATGTTGCAACGGATATGGCGGAGTAATATTTTTAGTGATGAGTAAGGTGTGCTGTTGCTGATGAGCACATTCTAAATGTCTTGTTGACCAATCAGATTGCTTGGTCGGAACTACTTCTTGTATAATGACTCTTTCTGTCTGTTTCTCTCTCTCAGGTTCCTGTGAAGACGGAGAGCGAGCTGTTCCAGACATCATGAGGCAGCTCAAAGGCAAACCCAAGAAAGAAACGTCCAGGGACAAGAAGGAGAGGAAGCAGGCCATGCAGGAGGCCCGGCAGCAGGTGGCCACTGTGGTCCTGCCTACACTGGCTGTGGTGGTCCTGCTCATTGTGGTCTTTGTCTACGTGGCCACCAGGCCTGATGCTATTGAGTAGAAGTTACAGTTCTACTAAATAGACATGAACTCCCAAAGTGACTGAGTTTGACTGACTGACAGTAGCTATACCCAAAGGATTGCCCCCGTCATGTGACAGCCATCCCTCTGCAGTGAGTGGTAGGCTGGTGACTGGCCACTGACTGGCCTACCCTCCGCCACATCTGTTTGCTTTCAGCACACAGAAGAAATCCAGCTGAGCAAAGCTGCAGCTGCTCATCAGTGCCTTCAGACAAATGAAGACCTGTACATTATTAATGTTGATGTCATACAAAATGATGCAATATCAGACATACCAAAGAACTTGTGCACAGTCTGCCAAGTACAACCAGAGGTGTTTAAAAACAAAGTCTCAACAGGTGAAAGGTCAAAGGCAATTCTCCTGTTGGGACTGGGTGCTTTTGTAAATATTTCCAGTCATTATGAGCCTGGTCCCAGCACTCAGCCCCAGTATCTGTATTAATGACATGTATGAGGTAGGATCCAGATTCTCCTGCCTTCACCTGAATGCATCACTAAAGTATCTTACTAAAAGTCACTGAAGAATGTGCTGTCTCCAGTATGTTCAAACACTCCTGAATTTCATCTTAAATGTGAATGTTTCCATTAAGTTATTGATAACCAAACCTTTGAGTCATTCGTGACATCTGTGCAGATGGAACAAGGTGCCTTAACAGATTCACAATAGTGTTATCACAGTTCAATAAATGATTTTTGAAAAAATAAAGTTTGGTCAGTGCTTTAGATTCCTGCACATCTATCTGTGGTTCTTCTTTGTGCCTCAGTGCATCTCAGTCATAGAACAGTAATCAGGTATGTGACTTCACTGAGCTTCTTGTTCCTGGTGTCTCTGGTTCTGTGTTGTTGCAAGTCCTCTCAAATTTAAGCTCATTGATTTCTGCTGAAGATGTAAATCTTTAAAAACACCTGACAGTTACATTATAAAGTTATTTCCTTAAACAGCTGCTCACAGTAGTGTTTATCAGACAAACAGGAGAACACAGAGCATTTGTCAGGGACTGTTTTCGGTGGCGGATAAATCCACTTTTGATGCTGTAGTGAACATTTGTGGCAGCAGGATGGCAATCCTTTTTTTAAATCTACAGTGGTATGAAAAAGTTTGGGCACCCCTGATAACTTTCAAGATTTTCTTTATAAATCACTGGTTGTTCGGATCAGTACCCAGTTAAATATATCATATAGCAGACAAACAGCAGTGATGAAGAAAGGAATGAAGTCATGGTGGATTTCACAGAAAGTGTGCATTATTCTTAAAAATAAAGTAGGCAGGTGCATAAATCTAAAACCTCAGCAGAAAAATTACACTCAATATTCAGTATGTCCTCCTTTTGTGAAATAACAGCCTCTTAACGCTTCCTATAGCTTCCAATGAGGGTCTGATTCTGCTGAAGGTATTTTTTGACCATTCTTCTTTACAAAACATCTCCAGTCTAGTCAGGCTTGATGGTTTCTGTGCATGGACAGCTCCGCTTTTAAATCACACCACAGATTTCAATAATATTCAGGTCTGGGACTGAGAGATGTTATCTCAGAACGTTGTACTTGTTCCTCTGCATGAATGCTGCCTTTAGTAGAATTTGAGCAGTGTTTAGGGTTTCGTCTTGTTGAAGTATCCAGCTGCGGCGCAATTTAACTTTTGTCATTGATTCTTGAACATTGTTCGCAAGAATCTGCTGATACTGACTGGAATCCATGTACCTTCAATCTCAGCTGATTGCTAGTACTCTGCTCTGGCCACACAGCCCGACAGCATGATGGAAACTACTCACCAAATTTTTACTGTGGGTAGTAAGTGGTTTGTCTTGGAATGCTGTGTTCTTCATCCGCCATGCATACCACCCCTTGTTATGTCCAAATAACTCAATTTTTAGTTTCACTAGTCCACAGCACTTATTCCAAAATGAAGCTGGTTTGTCCAAATGTGTTTTAGCATACCTCGTACATTTGTTTGTGGCATGTGCGCAGAAAAGGCTTTCTTCCGTGACACATTTCCCATACAGCATCACCTTGTGCAAAGTGCGCTTGAATAGTTGAACGATGCATGATACTGTATCTATAGCAACATCATGTTGTAGGTCTTGAGCTGGTCTGTGGGTTGAGTTTGACTGTTCTCACCATCCTCGCCTGTGCTTATTCCAGATTTTTCACTGCCATCCGGCCTCTACCAGAACTGTGCCTGTGTCACCCATTTCTCACTATGTTTCTCAGTGGAAATTGACAGCTGAAACTCTGAGTTGAACTTTTAACTTCTTCCCTAAACCATGATGCTGAACAATCTTTGCTTTCAGGTCATTTGATGGTTGTTTTGAGGTTCTATGTTGGCACTCTTCAGAGAAGATGCAAAGAGGAGAATAACTTGCAATTGGCCACCTTAAATACCCTTTCTCATGATTGGCTTCACTCTGTGTATGTAGGTCAAGGGTCAATGAGCTACCAAACAAATTTTGTGTTCCAACAATTATATTCAAATCAATAAAATAAATAAGGGTGCCAAATCTATGCACCTGCCTACTTTTTGTTTAAAGACCACACACTTTCTGTAAATCATAAACTTCTTCATTTTACTCTCATATATCACTGTGTTTGTCTGCTATATGATATATTTAACTGAAATTGCTGATCCGAACAACCAGTGATTTATAAAGGAAAATCTTGAAAATTATCAGGTGCCTAAACTTTTCTACCACTGTATAATCACAGTTCCCTTATCCTCCTTATTGCCCTTGCACAGTCGATAATTAAATAGACTAGATGAAGTGTTCCTGTACCTGTCAGGTCTTCTGTGCGCTGTTACTGGAATGTAACAATTGAGGTCATTTGCGGTTTTGGCTGATTAAATGTGGCTGTTTTCGACTTAACATTTCACCACTCAGAATTCATTTCTGAGCTGAGAAGCATTGAAACAGTCACAAAGGAAGGTCAAATGTATGGAAAATAAGCAATATTAGACTTTCTCTGAGAGGTGCTGGGGGAATCTGAGCCCATGACCTAAGTATTTCCCTCTTGAATCCTACATACAGCCCTTTGAATATGACCCCAGTGTCCTGACTGACCAGAGAACAGCTACTCACTGCACCAGATCAACACGTTCAACAGAGAGCAGCTGGTAGACACAGTTGAGCATTTAGCAGCTGAAGAGATGAGATTACCGCTGCTGAGTGGTGTGAATCAAACACACAACTGGGTGAGAGGAAAACATTGACACAAATGAATATCATGTTCCTTCAATAGAATCCTTCACTTGATAATCTGTCAGTGTAATGAAAGTGTCAGAGTTAGCATTTCTGTTCACTGCACGAGCCTAAACTACTGAGTGTTGTAATAAATATTGAATGAAAGAATAAAGGAGTGGCACCAGACATAAGTAAAGAGTAAATTATAAATTTCTCAATATTGATTGATGACTTTATCAATCACTTAAATCATTACAGCATCCAGATACATCCATTCATTATCTATGTCACTTTCTCCTTGAGGATCAAGGGTTAGAGCCAGTCCTGTTTACACTGGGCAAGAGGTAGAGAACAGGGTCACCAGTCTATCATGACTGCTCATTATAGACAACCATCTCTCAGATCTCGGCTACTTGGGACTCCGTGAAAATGGATATGGTGAATTTTATCGTTGATGACTGGGTACTGTTCCTAAGAGCTTTGTAAAACATGCTAAACCTTTACAGGAAACCACACTTTGAGCTCAGGCCCTGGCAATTATCAGCCTGTTCGGAACCTTCCATTCTTTTCAAAAAATAGTAAGAGGTGTCCCAGCAGCTAGATGATAATAATCTTTTTGAACCTTTCTAGTCTGCCTTCGGGGCCTTTCACTCACTGAAAATGTACTGGCAGAAATGATCTTTTCTCCTGTGGATTCAGATTCCACCTCTCAGTTCCTCTTACTAGATCTCTGCAGCCTTGATACTATAGACCACCGTATACTCATTGACCAATTGGAAAAAATAGGTTTGCATTTCTGGACTTGCCTCAGCTGGTTAAACTTAATGTATCTGATAGAACTCAGTGTGTCTCCTGTGATAACACCACATCAGCATTTTCTGATGTGAAATATGGGCACCCTCAGCGCCTGTTCTGGCCCCCTGTTTTCTGTCTTTATATTTCACCTCTTGGCCAAATTATTTATAGTCATGGAATACATTTTCAGTTATATTATACCCAGCTGTATGCTGTGCCAACAAAATAATAAACTTCCTGCCTTTAATTCAGATAAAACTGAATGCTGGCCATCGCCCAGCCCGAGTAGATGACTCAGTTTGAGTAACAATGTCCCTTGACAAATGTTTGATTTTCTCAAAGTATCTGGGTGTTGCATTTGATCCTGCTCTCAGTACATTGGGAAGTGACATCTCTAGATCACTTTTTCTACTTCATGCAATATAGCCAGGATTTGGCCTTTACTCTCTATGGCAGATGCTGAAATTCTAAATCACGCTTTTGTCTCCTCAAGACTAGATTACTGTAATGTTTTGTTGTTATCAGAATGCTTGGCAAGAATGTTAACCAAGTCCAGAAAGTTTTACTTATATTACTCCACCTTTAGCCTCCCCTTCACTGGTTTCTTATTCATGTCAGATCACACCTTAAGGTGCTCAAATGACCAATAAAAATTCTAAATGGGCTAGCCCATGGCTACCTGTCTGATCTCCTTAACTTGGCATTCCCATCCTGCGGCTTTGGCGCTCAGAGGCAGGCCCTGTCTGCCTCCCTCGGCGCAGCAGTCAGCAGGCTGTAGTCTTCCCATTGTACCTTTCTTCTGGAATACCCTCTCTATTGATATACATGCTGACTCATTATAAGCCTTTAAATCCAAACCTAAACTCATCTTTTTATGCTTTTGCACTTCATAGTTAGTACCTTATTCTGTTTCTTATTTCAGGCTTCTAATGCTCTGTTACTAAACCAAAATCACTGTATTACTTAACTCTGTGTCTTCCTCAAGCATTAGTGTCCAGGCTGTGTCCCTCTCTTGTTTCTGTCCTCTCTCTTCATCATTCTCCTGTAGTGTTGTGCTCTGGCCCTCCTCTTTCCTGTCATGACTGCAGGTATTTCTGCCTCCAGGGGCTATGTAGAGTCTGATCTGTGATGGTATGCCTCCTGTTGCTCCCCAGATCCTGCTCAGCTGTTCATAGCATTTTAATAGTCTTGTTGAGTAGTCCCAAGGCTAAGCACACACATACCCACACACACCTATATCTCTACCATACTGTCACCTAGTGCTTTGCCCTTGTGGAAATTGTTGGGTCTTCTTTGAAAATATT
>BRZM01000096.1:1320033-1365656 GCA_033238685.1 Lates japonicus
ATCGTTGTGCTACGTTCGGTTACATGTGCTCCCGATTAGTCATTGACATCATGGATTAACTGCGTGCCCTTCACCAAAACCTAAATAATATGTTGACGTAATAAAGTCATGTTTTTTGCACTATAGTGTGCAGATGCACTAACTTACCTCCCAAGACCCACTAATCAGCGCTACTGAGCTCAAGGCTGGTTCTCAGCAGTGTGCCTCATTGTGCTAAGGTCTAAAGCCGCGGACCTGAAATCTTCCAGTCACTTCCGCGTAACAGTAGCGGTGAGCAAAAATCTGGCGTGAGAGCTGTCCATGCATTGGTTATTATTGCTTTACTTTTGCAGCTATCAGATTCTTTTTCGGGGCTGTAGCTGCATATCGTCCTGAAATCATTTAAGTCACCGAAGCTGTTTGTTATTTTATTTAGGTACAATAAATCCTGTTGTCGGCCAGATGTGATCATTAAAACAGAGCTGCTTTCTGAATGTTTCAGAATCACGTCACTGTCAATTTATATGTTATAACGCTTGACAATCTTAAACCAGATGAGGATTTTTTGTCTTCAGGCGTCTGGGTCTTCAGTTGTCAGAGAAACAAGTGAGCAAAGAGCTGCTCTCAGCGTCCGTGTCTGCATAAGTGGAAAAGTATAAATTTTTTAAATATGAAACTGCTTTATTCAATAGCGCCTCTGTGGATGATTCGGCTCCCAGTAAAAACCTCCGGAGCGATAGTTGGAAGAATCCTAACCTAAAAAACAAACTGAGTATCTAGAAGAGCATTGACTAACGATAAGTGGCAGCTCTGTTATCAGCCATGAAGCCCTTATGAAAACTGATTTTTGATTGTGAAACTACTAAAACAACCTTTACCCCCTGGCATGTCGGTAGGGGGTGTAACAATACTGTCCGAACTGATCAGTACTCTGTAATCAATAATGATCAGTAAATGAAAACGTTGATCAGACATGTGTTGTGGCGTGAGGGCGTCAGGTGGTTTTCATTACCACTTTTTATTAAGCCGCGATAACACAGGATGCTGTGGGCCGTGGCCGTAACGCGACAAAAAAACCAAACCCACCAAAATACCTACATTGACTAACTGTCCCCTTTTTCTGTATGAAAGACAAAGCCTGGCTCCACTGCCTGGCTCCCAACCCGTTACAGGCAGCTGACATGACTGACAGGCTACCGTGCCTAAACCCCAGCACCATGTTCGTAACCCTGGAATAACAAACTTAAACTGAACAGTCTGAATAGCGTTTCTTCATCAACCCAACATGGGTAAAAACAGCACAGTCGTCACAATATAATCATTTTGTAACACCGCCTTTATTTTGAAAATCCCTGGAACATCTTCCTCCGCCTGGCGGCACACCTTCAAGTAAAATGTGAGTGGCGCCACTGGCATCAACTAGAAAAAGTCCAGTGAAGATATTGTTTCTCCTCCTGGTGAATAAATTAGCCGTCTAGAGCATTTCATATTTAGGAGAAATAACGGGTCCAACTGTCATGTTGCCTCCTGCTTGCGTGCCATGCCAGTTCAAAGATAAAATTCTCAGGTTTGCACACAATATTCTGTTTATATTAATTTATACAAATAAAATTTAATATTCTTTCAGTTTTCTTTTATATTGTCTTTAGTGTGAAAAATTTTAAACATTATATCTGAATGTGTCTCTTTATAGTGATTAGGATTTTTCTATTTTGTGTTCAAATGGAAGAATGTATTTGTTTAAATGGTTGAGCTCAGGAACAAAAATGTCCAAACAATATTTTACTTGCTTTTTGTGCTTTGATATGAATGGAAGTGATTATGTTAAATCAGCAGATGATATAGCCCTCCTCGATTGCTGGCTCATGAATCGAAATCAAATCCCAATCATCGGGTCTTAACTTGAACCATTGATATCAGCGAATATCAATGGGTTGTCCATTGAATCTATATAATATTGTATCGTGGCGTAAGTTGTGGTTTACATTCTAGTGGAAGGAGGATCAGTTTGGATCTGGAGCTGCGGGAAGTTCAACACCTATAGAGTCCATGAGAGCGGTTGTAAAATAATGTAAAGCCTTTGAAATAAATAGCAACTGGAAGCAGAAAACTGGAGGGTGAAGCAATGTATTGTCTGTCATTGCACACAGGTACAATGATGGCAGAAATTCAGATCTAGATTGGAGAAAGTGTTGCAGAGATGATGTGGTCTACTTCCTGTTATGTACTTGCCAACTCTGTCTCAGCCAGATGATGGGCTGTCAGGGTTGTGAGGTGTTCCTGACACAACTTGGAGAATGTGAACTGTTCACTCACTGCTTAATGAATCAGATCCAGAATCGAACTTTGTTATAAATGGATTTGCTATACAAAGAGATTTGTTATTGGTAT
This sequence comes from Lates japonicus, assembly GCA_033238685.1. NCBI lineage: Eukaryota > Metazoa > Chordata > Actinopteri > Centropomidae > Lates > Lates japonicus. The sequence goes on from BRZM01000096.1 coordinate 1,322,404, forward strand.
ATCGATTGCTAAAGAACAATGATAGTAAACAAAAGACAGATATAGAGAAGTAGAAGTAAGGCTAAAAGGAGGAGTAGAAAGAGCAAAAAAGCAAAAACTATTTACAATATATACACAAGAACATAAATATACATAATTTAAATGTAAAATTGTAGAGTGCAAATGTTTGAAGGTGGCAGTGATTGTCGGAGATGTGCGTTAATGTAATACATGGTGTGTATATAACATTAATATAGCGTGTAGTGGGGGGTAGAGGCGGTAGGGGATTGGTCTGTGACAGTCTGTGTGGGGGGGCTAGATCTTGTAAATATTAGCCTATTCTTTATTCATATACACGATCAACCCCAACATTAAAACCACTGACAGGTGAAGTGAATAACTAATCATCTCTTTTACAATACTGACTGCACAGGAAACCTTGAGGACTGATATTAATCTGGATGTTACTTTGATACATGCCACCCAGTTTAACATTGTTGAAGACCAAGCACACCCCATGACTCCCCGACAGCAGGGAATACCCCAACGAGACAATGCTGAAACTGCTCAATGGCTCCAAGAAACGACAAAAGAGCCAAGGTGTTGACCTGACCTCCAAATCCCCCAGACCCACATCTGTTTGAACATATGTGGAGTGCACCAGAACAAGCCAGATATTTGGGCCCCACCCTACAACCCACAAGACCAAAAGGATCACTTTGTAATATCCTAGTGCAAATACCACAGGACACCCTCAGGGTCCCGTTTCCATGCCTGGCAGGTGCAACTATTATAAAGCGGCACAAGGGGACCTGGGCCAACCAATATGCAAGTGGTTTTAATATTTTATTTGATCGGTGTATGGTACTGCACTAGAGACTGCAACTAATGATTGTTTTCATTATTAATGTGCTTTCTTCAATTACTTTCTTTCTTCAGATTTCTTGTTTGTCTGAACAGCAGTCCAAACCATATGACACTTACTCACGCTGCTGAATGTTTTTCCTTCATTCTTGAACAAGTGCCTCCATATCAGACAGTGTTACCGGGCTCTATGCTGTGGTTAAGTTTCATAATACGATTCACAATTATTTTAAGGCTTTATTGTGATGATTGCAGCTACAATGATTCTTGCTCATCCATGTCAACTGTTAGCTACTTAACACATTGAAATAGTCTACATGAAATATGGATATATTCTGCCTTTTTTTGGTTAAACGTCCTTAACTTGAAGCTGATTGGAGAGCTGATAAGAGGCTATGACAGGATTTTATATTGAAATGGACAATATTGATCGTCTTCATCACAAATGTCGATTATGATTTTTACCTGTTAAAGTTTAATAACATGCTATGTAGTTATATTAAGCTTCCCTGCCAGGAAAAGCCATCTTTGGCATTAGCCTGTGTAAAAACATGATAATTTGATCTGACTTTCGGACGTTTAGGGTCGACTTCTGTCCATCTATGATTTACAGAGTCTATATGCTTGTAGACTTCTCTTGAACTTCATGTGGTGAGTTGTCAAACGTCTCCCTTGCAGCTCTTACTCCTCTGTGCGGATGCATATGTAAGAACGCACGTGAAACAGAGCGGGAAAAGCAGATAATATTGATATTTACATTTTTATTTTCTTGCTTTTGCTGTTCTTGGAAGATTATGAGGGGTCTGTTGTGTGTGGTGAGACAGGCTGCCCACTGATCTCTGCTGAAGAGTATCTTGATAATGACTGAAACCTAAAGAAACTAAGCGGGTTCATTGGTTGAACTTCAGTAATACAATTTATTAATAAATATAACTTTCTGTCGATCATAGGCTATATTGTAATTAAACGTTCAAAATTTACTTGTGTGGTAACCTATAAAATTTAAATAAAGCAAAAAACCTGTCATGACTATGATTACAGATTTCTTTAGAAAGGAACTTCTGTGTGTGTATGGGGTGTAGCAGTTTGTGAAAAGTATTCCTGTCTGGGAGTTGGTACCTACAGATCCAACACTTCAATCAGTGTCCTGAACATCTTTCTCTGCTGTGCTCGAGACATTGTCTTTAACTAAGTAAGGCTTTATTATATCCACACAATTTATTTTCATTGAAACAATGGCAGCATAGGACTTGATATTGGACAAACAAGCAGCATCTTCATCATCCAGTTTATTACGAACAGACTAACTTGTTCCTGAAAGGTCCTGATGTTCGATTAGTGTCTAGAAATTCTTTGATTCAACTGTATGATCATCTTGGGATGTAGATTGTGCAGTGTAACTCTGTTGTGTAGTAAGAGGTTATTTAGCCTAGACAAAATATTGACAGTGTAGACAGTCCTTAGTGAAGGAGACTGGTTTCGCTTTGTGTTCCTAATAAACTGGTTTCTGGTTTTATATTGTGACCTCAAGAGGAATGGCTGAAGGCCTGGCTGTGTGAAACAAAACTCTCTGACCACATCGTGCTGCTAGCTACCCCCAGGGCAAGCCTGTTTTATTGTGTGTATGATGTGCATGTGATGATGTAGCGGTCTGACTTTGTGATGGAACCATAGGCTGGACTGACTTTCAGTCGAGGTCCAGTTTCAGGCCTGGTACAGCTGACAATTGATGGACAAAACATTGGTCAGATATTGGGAATATATAAAGAAATGGTATAAAATGAATTTAATCAAGGTATACTGTAGTATACATAATTTTACAGCAGATGACTGTTGATCAAACACAACAGAAACTAATGATTGTCAGATTTAAAAATTAAAATTGTGCAGATAAAATTAATACAGAATAGATGATTTGCATTTATTGCACCTGAGACTGGCTGAATCTACTGGGAGGAGTTGAAGGATGATAGCAACCGGCAGGAATGATTTCCTGTATGGCAGCTCTGTAATTGCCGATGGAGGATCAGTCTATGGCTAAATGTGCTGCTTCTGCTGACCAGCACATCATGGAGAGGTGAAAAAGGGTTGTCCAATATAGTCCTTGTCTTGGACAACATTCTCTCTCTGACACTGATGTCAGAAAGTCAGCTCCCCTCCCACAATGGCCAGCTTTATGGGTGTCTTATTCAGTCTGTTGGCGATCTTACCTTTCAGTCTGCTGTCCCTGCACACACAACAGCATAAAGGATGGAACTGGCCTACAGACTCCTACAAAACATCTGCAATTTGTCGGCGAATTTGAGGGACTCAACCACCTCAGAAAATAGAGCGGCTTTGGCCTTCACCATAGAGGCATCAGTGTTTTTGTCCAGTCAGTTTGTCAAATACACTAGTCCTTGTAATCATCAGCAGTATCCACACGGCCTCGCGGGCGGAAAAGCGGGTCACTGGAGCCTAGTTCTCATCATGTCCCACCACCAGTTCATGGTCTTTGCTTTCTGAGCTGCAGATGATTCTGCTCACACACCAAAATGACAAAGTTTCCACCAGCCTATTACTCCTGTCTCCTACACTTGCTGATACATCCCAACTGCCTTGAAGATGGCAGTCTCTGTGTAGTAGCTGAGGTCTGTGGTGTAGAGGGTGAAGAGGGAAGGGAGGAGGGGCAGATCCTTGCAGAGCCCCAGTGTTGCCTGATCACACTGTCTGACCTATAGTGCTGCAGGTGCCGCGTGCTGTGGTCCTCTGTCAGGTAATCCACTCCAGGACACAAGGAGGCATCCACCTGCATGTCGCTGACATCACCAAGTAGGCTGGCCTGAGTGGTGAGCATTGCCCGAGAGGTCAAAAAAACATGACCTCACGGCTGCGGCTTATCCAGGTGGGCATAGGCGGTCGACAGATAGATGATGGCGTCCTCAACTCCTGGACTGGGTTGGTAGGCGAACTGGAGGGTCCAATTGTTAATCTGACCATGGGCTGGAATTTGATCTAGGATGAGTCTCTCCAGGGTCTTCATGATGTTAATGACGTCAGTGCCACGGGTCTCTAGTCCTTGCAGCCACTTGGATGCAGGCGTCTTGACACAGGAGGAGCAGGGCATGTCTTCCAGCATGGGGACCTCTGAAGACTCCAGGCTGAGAGACATGGTGAAACTTCCACATAGCTGGGGGCTCAGGCTTTTAGGACCCTGGGGATCACCCCATCACAGACCCAGCAGACTTGCCTGAATGAGTCTCTTCAGCTGTCTCCTGACATGATCCAGCCACGTGATGTCCAGTGTGGAGGTGACAGGTGGGGAGGTAGATGTGTTGAGTTGAAGTGCCGTCGGCATGGGGGCCAGAGGGGAGGAGGTGTGAGGGTCATCACAGGATGATGAGGGGAGGCTGTGAGAAGGGGAGGGAGAGGGTAGGTGCTGATTGCAGGCGGCAGCAGAAGAGACTGTGGGGTGGTGATCGCAGGGACACAGTATCCGTCTGTTGAAACAGGTGGGTGAGTTTGTTAGCCCAGTCCACTGCCTTCAAGTCTCTAATGCTGGTTGATGCAATGCAGTGATAGTCCTCATGCCTCAGACCTCTCTTTCATGTTGTTCTGCTGGAGTTTCCACTCCAGCTTCCTCAACCACATCTCCATCTCCTCCCTTGATGTTCCTTTTCAGCTCCCTCTGGATGCGTTCGTACCTCTCTCTGTTGCCAGCTCTAAGCCCCTCTTCTTCGTTGAAGTATGGCTTTGATGTCCTTTGTTATCAAGGCTTGTTGTTTGGGTAACAAAGAGTTGAGAAATATTTGCCGGTGATCAGCGGGCTGATCGGGGGAACATAAACTGCATAGCCAGTAACATGTGAGAACTCCTTGTGGAATAATAGTGCATGATCAACAGCACACAGTTCAGTGTCAGGCCACAAATTAAGCTCATGATGGTGATGTGAGTGGGATTGCACCGTCGATTCACTAAATTGCAACCCCCACTGCGTTTACCACTCTTGTGCAGTCTCTTTCTACCTGTACAGTGAAAGCCCATGATAGAACATTGTCATCGGAATATCCCTAATGCAGCCATGTCTCAATTGAAGCACGACAAACTACATTCCTGGTACTCACTGACTCTGGGCTAGTGCTGTCAGCTCATCCATTTTATTTGAGACCTCCACGTTTCCCATAATGAAGAGGAGACAAACATATCCTCTTCTCATCAGTCTCTTGACCTTATCGTCCTTCTTCCTCTGCTATTCTTTCCCCCTCGCATCCCGATTGTGTTTTTCTCAGTTTCGCTGGAATCTGTTGGTCTGGCCTGATTGCAGATGGACCAAAAATTTGTCAATTAAGAGAGAGAAAAGCTCACATGGCAGAGTATTAATGCAACAACAGCCAGTCGAGCAACAACTTCCTGTCTGATACACAACAGTTCCATTACGTTGAAATAAAAAGCTGTGGACAAAAAAGTCGAGCATGAGTAGTAGAACACGAAGTCTAGCAGGGCTGCTGGAGCTGAACAAAACTGACATCTGTCGTGTGCGTCTTTGCATCTATTGACCTGTAAGAAAGAGATTGAAAAAACTTGGATATAACAAACACAGTTTTCTTACTTTTTTAGTTAAAGAACATGAAGACCCCAGACAGAAATACTACAAATACATTCTAATTTACCTTCGCGTGAAAGTCTGTCAAAGAATCATCATATCATAGTCCACAAGTTTTTGTTTGTTACATCTTTTGATCAGTTACAAGAAAGGCGTTTCCACAGTAAACTGGTATTTTATTTTATTAATAAATGATATTCTCAAATAGGGCTGTCGGTTGTAATTAGCCAGAATTGCGATTTGAACTAATGTGATTTGCAATCTGCAAAGACTAAATTATTTTAGAACAAAGAAGTCAGTGGATTTTTAGCTGCCTCACAGTTCACACACAGAGCACTGCAGGAACAACAGAGCAGGAGGCTGGAAACTTTACAGCAGATCTTGTGCCTGACTGGCCAAACCACAAAACAAACTGTGAGTTAGAAGGTGATGAAAATGGAAAGTAGAAGCGACAGGCGCAAGGCAGGTGATGTGAGTTTCTCTGGTTCTCTCCGCTCCGGTGTCCAAGGTGGCTGAAATTACTGGTGTTATGGCTTGAGTTAAAAAGTAGCTGACAGTGTCAATAGGCTGGCAATAGAGTTAACTGAGCTGTGACCAAGAGCGTAGTTTTGTCTGCAGTATACATATACTTTATAAGAGGCTGACCCTTGTAGGAAAATCATTACGCTGATGTGTGTTATGAAATAGGAAAATACTGCAGGCCAAGAAGGAGGCGAGGGCAATTGACTGGCTGAACGTGCTGAATAAATTAATAGAACCAGGTTAGATGAATAGATGAACTCTCCCTCAATCAGCTGCTAAATCAAGCTAAACACCGCAATCTGTACAAGTAAGAAAGCGAAAGAAGAAACAGTATCTGATTGAGCTAGCTAGCACCATGATATTAGCCTCTTGAATAATCAAGTCAATTTATATTTATATGGCAAATCACAACAGAAGTTGTATCTCTGAGGCACTGTACATATAGAGCAGGTCTAGACCGTAGTCTTTATATTATAATATTTAAAGAGACAGCAATTCCCACCATGAGCAGCACTAGGAGACGTGTGGAAAAACCCTTTTAAGAAGGCAGGAAGCCTCACGCCAGAACCAGACTCAAGTGTCAGTGACATGTTGTTAGGTAACCCAAATCTCACAATTTACCATTGGTGCTTTAAACACATTTGGTGTTTTCCTCGTTAAACTTTAATACCAAATATCAAAATATGTTACCTCAATGTGTCATCAAACCTTACTTGACTGGATGTGTGTCTGGGCTCAGATACAGTAGAAATTCAGCTGGTTACAATCTGGTTGTTCTATCCAACATTATGCCACTTGAATGTTTTTTTTTCAACTACGTTTAAGTTCCCTGTTATGGTATACTGTGATTTTTGCAAATTTGATTTATTCCATGAATTCCCATATATTCCTATATTAATTCCATGGAAAGTTTCCAACTCTGAAAATTCCCAGGATTTTGCAACCTAGCTGCCATCTGTCTCTACAGACTCTCTGTATGCCTATCAGCCTCTGTCATTCCCCTCAGTGTATCAGCATTTGAAAAATCACCACAGGCCAGCTAAGTTACTGCAAAAAACTTATGAAACTTATAGTGCTACTGTTTTATTTTGTGAAATTGTTCTATGGTTCATTGGCATGTATGTGTGCTATACCATTTAGTTAGAATAAATACATTTTTAGTTTATATATTTTCATTCTCATTCTTGGATTGGTACACAAGAGCAGTTATGTCAATGATCTTTTTAAGTGGCAATGCTCCATCACATGTTTTACAGGTATGTAGAATCCCTGGACTGAAGCTTGACTTTCAAAATTATATTACCAAATCCAAATCGCAATCACAATATCCATCAGAAAATGGCAATTAGATTTTTTCCCAAAATCGTTAGGACCTATTCTCAAGTTTAACTAATGAGCCCCCTTGTTCTTTGGAGGAAGCCGGTCATTATTGGGATGCTCTTCAAGCTCACAGATTATATATCCTGATGAATATCAATCAGTATGGTGAAAAGTATCATGATTGTATTTCTTACCATATCACCAGATACAATCGAGGATTTTACACATTCCTGAAAGACATGAAGTGAAAAACTTACCCTGTTGTTCAGTCAGTCGGTCAAAATGTAACTGTCATCCTGTCAACACAGTGACCCTGACTGTACCTGAATAGGGCTAATCTCCTAATTTAAACTGGATTTGACTTTTTGTTACAAGTTGTTCAACCTTAGATGGCTGTAAAAATTTCTCTGGGAACCACAGTGTGTTTTTATATTTACAGTAACCTCTGAAATACCAGCCAGTGTCTGTGACATGGCCAACATTTATCCAACTTTTAATTCCATCAGTACAACAGAGGGATTATGTCAAACTCACCAGTCTGCTGACAGCACTTTCTCTTTGTTTCATTCACTAATCATCTCTAATAGTTTTGAAATATTTGTCAGTTAAACTCTGTGCAGACATTTCACATTGAAACAGTAAAGGGAAGGAGGGAGTTCCTTTAATTTGAAATATCAATGCAGGAAGTGTTGATTGGAAATAATCAGTGAATGGCGTATTTCTATTATTAAAGTGTGACGACTCTGAACAATAGGCTCTGATGGTATGAAAAGTTTGGGCACCCTGATAATTTCAAGATTTTCCTTTATAAATCACTGGTTGTTCGGGATCAGCAATTTCAGTTAAATATGTCATAGCAGACAAACACAGTGATATATGAGAAGTGAAATGAAGTTTATAGGATTTACAGAAAGTGTGCAATAATTCTTTAAAACAAAAAGTGAGCGGGTGCATAAATTTGGCACCCCAACATAGAAAAAATTACATCAATATTCAGTATGTCCTCCTTTGCAAATAACAGCCTCTAGCAGCTTCTATAGCTTCAATGAGGTCTGGATTCTGGTTGAAAGTATTTTTGACATTCTTCTTTACAAAAATGGTTTCCGTTACATGGACAGCCCGCTTTAAATCTTTTCAAGATTTTCAATAATATTCAGGTCTGGGGACTGGATGAAAGCCATTCCAGAGCGTTGTACTTGTTCCTCTGCATGAATGCCTTAGTAAATTTAGCGAGGCAGTGTTTAGGGTCGTTGTCTTGTTGATATCCAGCCGAGCGCAACTTCAACTTTGTCACTGATTCTTGAACATTGTTACATGAATCTGCTGATACTGACTGGAATCCATACGACCAACTTTAACAAGATTGCCAGTACCTGCTCTGGCCACACAGCCCCACAGCATGATGGAACCACCACCAAGATTTTACTGTGGGTAGCAAGTGTTGTCTTGGAGATACTGTGTTCTTCATCACTTACGCATACCGCCCTTGTTATGTCAAATAACTCAATTTAGTTTCATCAGTCACAGCACCTTATTCCAAAATGAAGCTGGTTTGTCCCAATGTGCTTTAGCATGCCTCAGGCGACTCTGTTTGTGGCATGTGCGCAGAAAAGGCTTCTTTCAGCATTATACTCCCATACAGCATCACCTTGTGCAAAGTGGCTACAGATGATTGCGAGCGATGCACAGTGACACCATCTGTAGGAATCATGTTGTGGAGTCTTTGGAGCTGGTCTGTGGGTTGAGTTTGACTGTTCTCACCATCAACCATGTGCTTATCCTTACAGAATTTTTCTTGGCCTACCACTCGGACCTTCACCAGAACTATTGCCTGTGGTCACCCATTTCCTCACTATGTTTCTCTGGTGGAAACTGACTGAAAATCTCTGAAACTTTTGAATCCTTCCTTAAACCATGATGTTGAACAATCTTTGCTTTCAGGTCATTTGACAGTTGTTTTAGAGCTCCCATGTTGGCCTCTTCAGAAGATGCAAAGGGAGAAACAACTTGCAATTGGCCACCTTAAACTCTCCCTTTCTCTGATTGGCTTCACCTGTGTGGGTCAGGTCGAGCTTACCAAACAAATTTTGTGTTCCAATAATTGGTGCTAAGGTATTCAAATCAATAAAACAACAAAGTTTTATTTATGCACCTGCCTACTTTGTTTAAGGTGTGCACACTTTCTGTAAATCCTATAAACTTCATTTCCTTCTCATATGTCACTGTGTTTGTCTGCCCATATGATATGTTAACTGAAATTGCTGATCCGAACAACCAGTGTTTATAAAGGAAGAATTATCAGGGGTGCCAAACTTTTCATACCACTGTTATAAACGAGGGCTTCAAGGGTAAATGAGAGCCATGACAATAATTAACAGTATTATTTTATTATATATTTTCCATTTTGTACCTTGTGTTTCATCACTTCTTTAATAGGGTTCTGATCTATACTGAAAGTACTGATTCTTTCCTTTGCCATGTGATCAATCAGTAATATTTGTGATGGAGACACAAATATTAGTAGGCCTACTGAATGAGAGGTGTGAATCTCTCCTGTATTCACTGAAGAGCCCAGTCTCTCTCTCAGGTATGTGTTTGACATTTAGAGTCTGATCTGAATGCTTTATAGCTCAATGAAAACAAAACAGACAGTGCTGTCAAACACAGTGGTATATAACGTAATGGGGAACTGACTTGACTGTAGTGTAATCCCATGTTTGTTGATGGCATCATCATTATCATCCTATATTATATTGTCCAAGATGGCGCCGGTCACATTGGCTGCTAGTTACAGTAGCTTTGTTATCTGAACTGTTACATTTATGTTTATTACAGGTTTTTATGTTATCTTCTGCACTTCAATTTTTATCCTTCTATTCTTTTATGACCCTTCTTTTTAATCTTTTGTTTATTCTTCCTCTTCTTTTGTTTTTCGCTGCTGTGACATTAATTTCCACAAGTGGGATATGAAGTCTATCCTCATCTCATCATCTCATCTCATCTCTTACCTCATCTTTTCTTTTCTTTCCTCAGCTTCCCATTAAGGATTGAGCCTTAGAACACACCCACACAAAGTCAGCACCTGAGCACAACAAGGAATGTCGATCAGCATCTCCAAGTACAAGTTTCCTATGATCATCCAGTGGCCTCACCACCATCTCAAAATATGTCAACAACCAGGTGATGGAGCTCTGTCTGAGCTGAAGGCCAGTGGACACCTCTGGACTGAGGTCACTCTACATGCAGCTGCTCAGAGTCATACAGCTTCCCAGTCAAGTAGTCATGAACTGTTTGAACAGAGGGGTTCACTTCAGAATATTAGCGCAGTTCAGCAACACCATTGACAGCTCAGTAACAAAACATAGAACTGAACTCACAAGCGGGGTCAACATTAGACATGAAAAGTCAACTTGTGGCAGAACGATTTGGACTGCATTAGATGGTGTGTAGTATGGTGTACAGTATATGAAAGACAAATGGGAGAGGAAGTGTGTGTAAAGAGATCAGGATGTTATTTTGGACACATTCATTCTTGTTTAGCAGGAGACTTTGTTCTTAAATCTTGATTAATGGGTCTCCAGAACAAAAGTACTCCTGTGACAAATGAGCGAAATGAACATGTGTGGTTGGTTTAGTCCAAGGAGCTGATAGTTTTGCTGACAAGTATTAGAAACACCAACCCTGAGTTTTACTGATGCTGTGTCCTGGTGTTTGGACTGATTGTTTCATAGCGGATATTTGGAGAAGCTTCTGAGAAGAACCTCTACCTCTCCCAGCTCATTATCCTGGACACACTGGAGAAGTGCCTGGCTGGGGTGAGTCCCCCTCTGTCTGTAAGAGGTTTAGAAGTGATCTTATCTCATCTTTGAAGCCCAGGGATCCACTAGAGCTTTCATTAAGTGCTCACTAAAGCGGGGTACACACTAACACACGGCAGTTTTCACAGTTTTGTTCTTCTTGTGTGTGGTGTGCAACGAAAACACCAACACAGCCCACCTCACTGAAGCATTCTGTCCACCCGACAGTCGGTGCGAACTCTAGACATACGAAATCTGTGGGGAACTTGGTAAATAAACATGGCGGACAGCCATCATAGACATGTTTAATATTTATCAGGGCGGCCGCGAGTGTCTTCGAAACAGCAATCGGGGAGGGTAAAATTACTCTTAATACACCTCACAGAACAGGAGAATCCAGCAAGATAATCGTTACAACCAACCGATAATCAGGCCTTCACTGACTTTGATCAAGTGGGGGGATTTGAGTAATAGTGGCGGTGTCTTCGTGTATACCCTGCTTTTACATGCGGCTGTGGCTCAGAATAAAAGCGGTTCCCATAATTGGAGGGTTGGTGGTTTTGATCCCGTTAAGTATGCCAGTATCCTTGAGCAGATAAAACCTAATGTGGCCAATCGCCGATTGTGTGAATATGTGTGTATGAATGTGTCAGAAAGCACTTTGTAGAATAAGCACTGTATAAATGTATTTGTGAATGGGTGAATGTGACCTGTAGTTTGAAGCGCTTTGAGTGGTTGATATGACGAGAAAAACGCAGTCCAGTGCAGTTCATTTACCATACACTTGAAAAGAACATATACTGTATGTCACAGCAGTCTTGAGTTTCCAATGATTTCTGTGACTGTTATTTCTTTGTGATGGAAGGACTGGAACAAATTTGTCAGTGTTATACAAACCCTCATACACTTCATAAACTTATTATAGCTCCTCTGACAATGTGACCTAATCTGATGGGTCAAATATATACACACAACAACTTGAATGATCAGTTTTGGTGGTGCAGAAAATTGTGGCATGGCCTTTTAACTTCTTGTGAGGAGCTCAGCACAGATCTTAAGAAGCACATCATTGATAAATCAGGCTAGAATTAAGGTTTTAGAATGGCCTTCCTAAAATCCTGACTTAAATCCCATAGAGAACATGTGCTGACCTGTCCTGAAGAAACAAGTCTGTCCAGAAGTCAGTAATTTAATAGAACTGCCAATTCTGTCAGGAGGTATTGAGGTTCAAACAAACACTGAAGCTGGTGGATGGTTATCAAAAATGTCACTTAATTGAAAATGTGCAAGGGTGGTTACCAAATACACAGCACTGCTATATATATTGCTGACCTAACAGGTTGTACATTCAGAAGAAGACCTATAATAAATTTAGGAACCAAAGTGCAGTTTTGATTGTAGTGAAAATGGTTTTGATCAACAAATGTGTGACAAATATTAACAAAATAATTGACATGGGACGTCCTCATTGGACAGGCCACCTCAGAAAACACTTGACGATTACACAGAAAGCATTAAAAAGTCCGCTGAAAGGTGGAAGTTCCATTTACACCATGCAGATGTTTATGGGTTTAATGAATTAATTTTAGTTATTTACATAGTGCTTTTTACAGCAGAGTTATGTCTAAAGCACACAGCAAACACACACTGAAACAGGCAAAGTAACAGACCTATGTCATAATTTAATAATTTATGTTTCCAGCAAAACAATATATTAACCATTATGGTGGCATGTCTTGATAAACCTTACAAGTGAAAGTGTCAGTGATTTAATCAAAGTAAGAAATTAGGTCCAATGATTCTTAATGACAGAAGACTTAGCTGCTATGTTTTCCCACTGGCTGGCTACTCCATATGGTCATGGAGAGCCCTGATCCAGGCCTTGATGATGAGCCTTTGTGTTGGGTTGTTTCCTCTCGTCCTCGTGCAGCCTATGAAATCAAACCCTGAAATGACTGAGTGTGTATGCTGCTGCTGTGTTGTGCTCACCCAGACACAAATCTCTGTTAATGTACTTATTGTCTATCAGTCACATTCTCCTCGTCTCTGAGAGGTTCCTCTGCGGACCAGCAGGTTCAGATTACATTTGTAGGCATTTCTGCTCTCAGCTTCCTGTACAGGTTTTTATCATTAGCTTTCACTGTCAAATGGAAGCCAAGGTCTCTATTAGTGGTTAAAGTGTGATAAGGTTGTATTGTAATATGATTCTGCTGATAAAGTGCTGTTAATCTCCAGGCTCTGATTTGTGTGTCTCTGCCTTTATTGAATCTGAGGTGTCTTCAGAAACTACATTTTATGCACACGTTACAGCTTCACAGCCAGGGCTGCACAATATATAGAAAAATTATTGTTCTCGCGATATCAGTGTGCGCAATATGCATATTGCAAAGACTGCTTGAACTGCAATAAATGGTATATTTCCATGTGCTCTGCATTCACGCTCTACTTGTCAGTATTTTTGGCCATTCAGATGGAGCTGTTCTGCCCAAGACACCCACCCCCTGTGTAGATGCTATAAACTGAGGCAGAAGCGAATAGAGAGTTAGGTAGTGAGCAGAGATTATGCTTGACTTTTGTCTGACCGTCAATATGTCCCGTTAATTCCGGCCATATAGAACAACTTCCGGAGATGTTTTAAACAGCCATATAACAGCCTACGTTTAAACAACAATAAAGCACAAGTCCCTCAGAGATGTCTGCTTAGACATGCAAGTCCAGCCGAGTCACATGATCAAACACTGAGAGAAACAGTGGAGGTTAAACCAAACTTTTGCAGGATATATTATGTGTAAAAAGGATAACCCCATTTTTTTTTTTTAACTTTGTTAATGTTTTTGGGTGTAAATAACTGATAGGGACAAAAGTCTTTGGAATCGTTGCATTATTGATCAACAGTGAACCCGGACACCGTCAATAGCTGCTGCAACGAAAACGGTGCACTTGTTCACATCAAAGTAAGTCAAAAATAAGTTATACTTTCAGTCGTCAACATATTTTATACGTCACACAACAGACTATTAATTAGGCATATTTTCCACCTGACATTTTGGACGGTGATGTTTTCACCCGCTGGTCAACAACGCATGTTCCCGGCCAAAAGGTGGCATATGCAGGCTAATACAGTATGTTATTATGATAGCGAGCTGTCACAGCAAGATACTCTCACAGCGTAGGAATGGCCTGTTATCTTTTCTGACGTGCACATCAGTCTGATAGAGTACTGTAGCTATGGTAACACAATCACAAAGCTGGGGTGGTTAACAGTTTACCAAACATACTGTCGCTGACAATGGTAGGCAAGCAGAAAGTGCATGATAATTATTCTCATAAGTATTTGTTTATTGCTGGGATTCTCCACTCTTCAAGGCTCAGCTGCAGAGTGTGGCACAGGTTTTGACCCCCATGAGAACAGTGCCTCACACAAGATGTGTGGGAAGAGGCAGAGAGCAGCAGAAGAACCATTTTCTTCATTAAGAGTGTAAATTTTTTACTGCCAAATTAAAAGTAATGTTTTTTGGGCCAGTGGTTACAGTGGTGGGGCCAGTGATCTTGAAAGGATATAACTTAAAGTCATCCCCTGTAATGTATTTCATTTTTCAGTGTCAGCAAAGCCTACTCACTGTTCAGTTCAATTCAAAGCAGAAAGACATTAACACTATATACTTAAATATTCGTTGATTTATCGCAAGTCATATTGTTATGGCAATATTCAACAGTGATATCACATATCGCATGTTTTCTAGTATTGTGTAGCCCTATTCGCAGCACATGCTTGGTCTACAGTAAGCCTACATTAAAGTTAGTAGAGTAGTTTGAATAGCTTAAGTTTATGTAGCAGGTACTGATTCATCACACCATGTAGTGTGGCTGAGGAGCACAGGAAAACTCTGGACAACTACAGTACTTACAAACTGGATGATTCATAACTGACTGAACATGACGAGGTGGCCTCATGTCCAAAAAAAATAACAAAGATTAGAGGGTCAGAGTTTCCGTACAGATGTGCACATTCTCCTGTCAAGTTTGTTTTTATAGATCACAACTTTTGCATGGCCCCATTTTTTGCATATGCAATGGTTGTAAATGAGACACCAGGACATCTCCATATTAACTCAGAGCAGGGCCACTGAACACAACAAGAGGATATGCTATGTTCAAACCATGGTGTTTCTCTGGTTAACACCACCAGAGTTAACTTGTAATATAGCTTGAAGCAGTTAGTGGTGTTGCCATAGTTACTAGGACCGTACCCACCAGTCTTAATTGAACAGTCAAGTTTTTTTTTGTTTGTTTTCCTTTTTATAATTATGTAGTATTTTTACTTTTTTCCATAACCAACAGTTAGGAGATTATTCACAACATTCACACCATCAGAAAAACATTAATGAGGAATTTAGTGTGAATCAGTAAGAATTTAGGTGATGAGATGATTTAAATGGCCTCCTGCCAGCCACTCAGGAAATATAGTATTAGTGAAATGGACCGTGACCTTTTTCCTGACTGTGTGTGTCGCCCACCCCCAGCAATCTAAGGACTGCTTGCGTCTGGATGAAACCATGCTGGTCAAACAGCTGCTGCCGGAGATCTGCCATTTCATCTATACGTACCGTGAAGGCCACCAGCACGCCGCTGAGCTCAGGGCCTCGGCCTCAGCCGTCCTCTTCTCACTGAGCTGCAACAACTTCAACGCCGTCTTCAGCCGCATCTCCACCAGGTAGCTCTCTTCCTGTACCCACAGGCTGCTGGAACAGCTCCAGGTCTTCTCAAGGAGGACTACAACTAGAATGGATCTGCCACAGCAGTCTGGTCCACCTCTGATGGGATTATACTTTTGTTGTAGAATGTATCAGTGCTGATGTCTATTAGAAACCTTTAGTTAAGTTAGTTTAGTTATGTTAATTTAGTAGTAGTTTTTATTGGCTGTGTGACACTCATTCAGTCACATATTTTTTGAACTATTATAATATTTTTGAACTCTTGTTGAGTGAGGCTCCAGACCCCCAGCTGTGTCTTTGGAGCTGTTTCTATGATTAACAGTAGAATACTGAATTTACTCTGTATTTGTTCACTATTTTCTGATCTTCACAGACAAACAGTTAATCACTAATGATCTGTTATTTCATATAGTTTACCCCTGAGCATTTTCTCCACACTTACAGATTAAGCTTTTTTTTTTTTATTTACCTGACCAACATCCATCCATCCATTATCTTTGGTGGTCGCAGGGGAGCTCGAGCCAGTCCCAGCTGCCATTGGTTTGGGAGGCAGGGTACTCCCTGGACAGATCACTAGTCTACCACAGCCTGACATATAGAGACAAACAACCATTCACACTCACATTCACACCTACGGGCAATTTAGAGTCACCAGTTAACCTGCATGTCTTTGGACTGCAGGAGGAAACTGGAGAACCAGAGAGAGCCCACGCAGGCACAGGGACAAACACAGCACTAATAAAACTGTTAATACATCGATCAGCCATAACATTGAAACCACTGACAGCTGAAGTGAATAACATTCATCATCTTGTTACAGTACAATGTTCTGCTGAGGAACCATGGGTCCTTTATTCATCTGGATGTTACTTTGACATGTACCACCCACCTAAACATTGTTTTAGACCAAGCACACCCCCTCAATGGCAACAGCAATACGAATGTCAGGGACCTCCCCCAGCAGGATAATGCTCCCACCACACCACAAAAACTGCTCAGAAATGTCTCGGGGAACACGACAAAGAGCCCAAGGTGTGGCCTACAGACTCCCCAGATCCCAATCCGACCCAGCATCTGTGGGATGATCCAGACAAAGTCAGATCCATGGAGGCCCCATCCCGCAACCCACAGGACCCAAACGATCTGCTGCCAATGTCCCGGTGCCAGACACTACAGGAGATCTTCAGAGATCCCATGTCCAAGCCTCAGCAGGTCAGAGTTGTTTTGCCAGTATGAAGTGGACCTATGCAATATTAGGCAGGTCCCACAGGTACTGAATCAGATTGGGATCTGGGGAGTTTGAAGCCCAGGTCAACACTCAACAGCTTTGGCTCTTTGTTGTGTTTCTCGAGACATTTCTGAGCAGTTTTTGTGGTGGTGGGAACGTTATTCTGCTGGGTGAGGCCCTTGACACTGGGGAGTGTTGTCGCCATTGGAGGGGTGAGTGCTTGGTTTGTGACAATATTTAGGTGGGTGGTACGTGACAAAGTAACGTCCAAATGAATGTCAGGACCAAAGTTTCCTCAGCAGAACATTGTGTTGTAACGAGATGGTCAATGTTATTCACTTCATCCACCCGTGTTCATAATGTTATGGCTGATCGGTGTATATGGGAAGGAGACGCTAGGGCTGTACTAGATCAGTAGGATTGAGCTCATATCCTGATTAAGTAAAAGAAAATGTTTTCCAGTACCAAGCTGACAGTCAGACTGTAAAGATTACAGCAAACACCTGAGTCAATCCCAGTGCCTCTCCAAGCTGTATAAAATGAAAGAAAGAAATGAAAGAAACAGGCTTTCATTAAATGTGAACATGCTCATTTACAAGCAGATATCGAAAGAACATAAAAAGGAAGTCTGTGCCATAACACATACTGAAATTAAAACGCAACCTCCTTTTTTTTTTTTTTTTTTTACCCATGCATTCTCCTCTGAAGACTTTGGGCTAGATAATTTTCACTTCAGGATGAAGGCTAAAAAAATATTTGAGGTAATTTCTTGACCTGTTTGACTGTGTATGTGTTTTTAGGCTCCAGGAGCTGACAGTGTGCTCTGAGGACAACGTGGACGTTCATGACATAGAGCTGATGCAGTACATCAATGTGGACTGCTCCAAGCTGAAGAGGCTGCTACAAGGTTTGCCCCTGATGTTCCTACAGGTTTAAATCAAAGACAGGAGCCCTGATCTGTGGTGGGTTCTGAGATGGAGTTTGAGCCAGTGTTTGTGATGTCATGTATTGGTTCTGATGCTGTTTGGTTTCTTTCAGAAACTGTCCTGAAGTTCAGAGCTCTGAAGAAGCCTGCCCAGCTTGCAGTCATCAACAGTTTAGAGAAGGTACATGTTCTGATTCTGACCCAATATCTGACTGCTGTGTGTACAGTGTCTACAGTCACATTAGTTTTACATGTGTTTTTGTTGTGCTGTTCTCTGTGTGTGTGTGTAGGCATTTTGGAACTGGGTGGAGAATTACCCTGATGAGTTCACCATGCTCTACCAGCGACCACAGGCAGATATGGCAGGTATGAACTGAGACAAACCATTCAGTCACACAGATTTCATTGGAGTCTGATTCATTTGATCTCATATTCTGCCTATGGATTGGTTTGATTTGATAAAAATTTTCTTCAAAAAAGTAAAAGAGCTCTACAGATACAAACTGTAAAAACCCACTAAACCCAGCCTGTCCTCAATAATAAAACACATGGGCTTTTTAAACTTAATTTTTATTTATGTTTTAACAACAAAAATATAATAGATACTTTTTTTATACAATAACTTTCTTTTTCCTTTGACAGCTATATGTAATCTATATACACATATTCAAGTATGAAGCAAAAAAACATCACAACGAAAATAAACATTAAGATAGATTTTTTTTTTAAAATAGGGCAGAAATATCCACTCCAATATGTACATATACATACACATGCACACACATATCACATATGTACACATATGCACACATATAAAACAAGTCCATCAGAACCCATCAGTGAGAAAAACAAACACAAATCTATCCACTCTGAGGTATAATAGCTTAGACAAAATTACAGGCATGTGGTGCATGCCCAGGAAGCATGAGTAGCTAAAACTTAAGTAGGAGGGCCAGAGTCTCATTGTATTAATAAAGTTATGACAGGACACCGTTTAGTAAAAGTGGATCTTTGGAGCCTTAATGAATGTGTAATTTGCTCCATCTGGTATAAGTCCCATACGTTTTGGATCCATAGATTATATGTAGGAGGATCTGGTTTCAACCACCTTGTGGTTATACATTTTAATGCTGCTGTGAGCAATATATTTAAGAGGTGTTTCTGAGCCTTCCTGACCATACCCTTAGGTATTGCTCCCAATAATGCCGCTGTAGGGCTTTGAGGTATGTCCTGGTTGAAAACCTCTCTCAAATACTTCTTCTTCACATGGACTTTTAAGACTCTGGTTGCAAGAGAGTTTATCTTCAAGTCCTTCATTTTTAGTTTCAGTCTAACTCTTAATGCCAGATCTGAACCACCTGGACTGGTCTGGACTGCTAGCTAACTGATGCAACAGCTGACTAACTTACTGGTTAGCAGTATCACTAGAACATCCATTCCTCTCTGTCACATGTCCTCAGTCTCTCTCACTCTGTATATTTCCTGTGTTTGGTCTACAGAGCAGCAGAACTGGATTTTCTCTGGAAGCAGGCAAATAACTGCTGTTAAACTAAACGTAATGGATTGATAGTATATTAAAGTGGCTGTACGTTTAATTTACTAACTGAAAAATTGGATTTACTCATTAATGAATGTTTCTTTGATTGTACATATGCAGTGGACAGATCTCCAGTGATATAGATCTGGTTCTCATTGTATGTTTGGGAAAAAAATCATCATGCAAAACAATTTGATAAGCTTTGTGTTCATTTCCTAGCAATACATTAATCTGCATACAACCTGGGACAGATTTGGTTGAGGCTGAACTTCAGGCTTGGTTTTATCTTCATCATTAAAATCATGTTACTGTTGTTTGGTAATGTGTTAAGAGTTTTTACGTGACATGAAGGGTTTGTTTGATGTTTAACTAGGGGTGTGAACAAATTTCATCACGATATTATATGGATTCAATGGACAACCATTTGATGTTTGTCAATATCACAGTCTGCCACGATATGATTTCAATTCGATATCATCTGCTGATTTAGCACAATCACGTCTTGTCTTTTAATAAACATAGATAAATCATGTTCACTATAAAGAGCCATGTTGTGGTATATTGAGCATTAAATCTTTTACACTCTATAAAAGAATCGTTGATTGATGTAGATCAATGTATTGTTACAGCCCTATGTTTCACATGACTGTTGTAATGATGTTTTGATGCTCCACAGGACGTAGGTGTTGAAAGTTAAGTTGCTGTCATAAACTCTGTGTGTGTGTGTGTGTGTGTGTGTGTGTGTGTGTGTGTGTGTGTGTGTGTGTGTGTGTGCGCGTGCGTGCGTGTGTTCAGAAGCTGCAGAGAAGCTGTTTGATCTGGTGGACAGCTTTGCAGAGAGCGCCAAGAGGAAGGCGGCAGTGTGGCCTCTGCAGATCATCCTCCTCATCCTTTGTCCAGAGATCACACACACTATCTCCAAAGACACTGTGGAAGACAGCAAGGCCAACAAGGTGGGAGGAAACAACACACACACACACACATACACCAAACACAAAGAGCAGAGACTGACTCCAGCTCTTACACTCACTTCCTGTCCTTTTGTGTGTGCAGAAACTGTTCCTGGACAGTCTGAGGAAAGCTTTAGCGGGTCAGGGTGGCAGCAAGCAGCTGACGGAGAGTGCTGCCATCGCCTGCGTCAAACTGTGTAAAGCCTCCACCTACATCAACTGGGAGGATCACTCCACCATCTTCCTCCTGGTCCAGTCCATCGTCATAGATCTCAAGGTCTGACCTGTAATTGAAAATGAGCTCTTCTCTCTTCCTTCTCCTTATCCTCTTTGTCTACTGTGTCCACAGTAGTAGAAAAGTTTAATTTTCCCATAACTCTGGTCCTTTCCTTGGTTTATTTAAACTCAAAGAAAGTGCTGGAACTGAAAGAGGGATTTCATACAGGCACAGTTTTTCATGGAAAGATATTTCTCTCTGTAGTTTGGATGTGCTGCCTCGACTGAATCAGCATTCACACTATAGGATCATTACAAGCACTTTGCTTTCTAAACTAGCAAGTAGTCACACAGTGAGAAAAAGGAATCCTGTATAAAAAAGATGCATCAAGATGCATTGATAATTGTCTTATCGCATTGCAGCCCTCTGCCTTATGACTGACTTAATGTGAAACTAATAAGACTGAACTGCTGTAAACAGTAAAATTAGTGTTCACTACAATTGGTGCAAGTAGCAGCCACCTTGAATTCTTATTTCAGGGTTGGTGGGGTTGCTCCAACTTTCTGAGTTGGAAATTCAGCCTCAGTGGGGTTCCAATTGATTTCCACTTCAGACTAGGAAATTCTGACTTCAGAGCACAAGTGGGATGCTCCATAATACTGCTTTCTCTGACATTTGACAGATTATTTAAAACTGTTCATTCTGATTAACAGTTGGTTCCAATAGTTCAGCTTAATGTATGAATGGCCATCAGTTACTGTTCCCACCAGACATGTGCTTTTGAGTGAAATGAAGTGACCTGTGGCCCTCCCTGTCCCACCAGGCTCTGCTTTTCAACCCAGCCAAACCCTTCTGGAGGGGGATGGGCAGCCAGAATGCTGACGTGGAGCTTATGATGGACTGCTTCGTTTCCTGTTTCCGCATCAGTCCTCACAACAATCAGCACTTTAAGGTAGACGGAGGAGAAGTGATGTTCATTAGTTGTGTGTACTGTTCCCCACAGTTGACAGCAGCAGCAGCTGGATGTGTTTAATGAGTGTCTCCTGTCTTGGTCCTGTAGGTCTGTTTGGCTGCCTCCTCCCCCTCCACCTTTCATTTTGTCCTGGTCAACTCATTGCACAGAATAATCACCAATGTAAGTAACGTCTGCAGTGCTTCTTCACACATCACTGATGACAGAACAGTTTTATGTGTCAGTGCACGTCTAATTTCTCTTTTCTGTTTCTCATTGTGTCAGTCCCATCTGGACTGGTGGCCTAAGATTGATGCAGTATACTGCTACTCTGGAGAGCTTCGCTTAATGTTCTCAGACACCCTCAATCGGGTGATCCAGGGCGTCGGCACCCACGCTCCACTACGCATGACACCGGTGAGAGTACAGCAACATTATGTTACTTAACTGCATGAAACAGAACTGCAGATGAGAGGTGAAACAACTTTAAGTGTCTACAGCTGAGTTCACTTCCTCTTGGATGACTGAGAATCTCCACAGACATACGTGAAACAAACTAAATCATAGTCAGAGTAAAGTTTGAGACTGAGGGATAATTTTAATTTTAATTCTTTATGATGTTAATACAGGTGTAACATTTTAACATTTATCAGTCAGCAGCTAAATCAGACTGATCTGAGACAGAGAACACATTTTACCATAACTGGATTCTACAGAGATGTTCATTCACCTCGAACCTAATCCTTTGTCTGCCCCCGCCCAGAGTCTGACATTCAAAGGGAAGATGACCACCAGCCTTAAGTTCAAAGAGAAAACCACAGACCTGGACACTCGAAGTTACAAGTGCCTCCTCCTTGCTCTGGTTAAACTCATCCACGCTGACCCCAAACTCATGTTGCATGTGAGTCGGCACAATGTTCATGGCACAAAGACTCAGCTCATGTTTATTTGTTTACTGGGACATTACCAGGGCTGTAAATCACAATACCATATTATATCGATTCAGTGGACAACGATTCGATGTTTGCTGATAACACAGAGTCTGCTACATTACGGTTTGATTTGATTCAATTCAGGAGCCAATGATTGATATGAGACAATATCATCTGAGAAAAAAAAAAAGAGAAAAAACAAAACAAAAAAAACCTTAATTTCCCTGAGGGAGTCATCCCAAAGGGATCAGTAAAGTCTAAAGTCTAGTCTCTGCTGATTTAACACAATCACTTCCATTCATAACAAATCACAAAAAGCAACTAAAGTATCACTTGACCTTTTTATTCCTGAGCTCAACCAGACATTTAAATGAAAAACAATCTTCTTTTTTAATAAAGATAGATAAATCTTGTTCACCATAAGAGCCACATTCTGATAAACTGAGCTTTAAAATTTTTACATTATAGCTATAAAGTGCTGTATAGCTATAATATAGCTATAATGTGAAAATCTTAAAAGAAAACTGAAAGAACATTAAATTCCTATTTGTATACACTAAGCAGGATATTGTGTAAACTTTATTTTTTATTTCTTTATATTTTGTCTCAAACAAAATATTTTTAGAACTCAGTAATAATAAGCAAGACAGTACAGTCTTTCTGTTTCATAGCCACACACTACACCTTCGGCTAGAGCTAAATTTTTTCCTCATCAAATTGCATTGTTTGGAGGTTTTCGTGCTCAGGCGGAGGAAGACGTGCCAGGGGAATTTCAAAATAAAGGCAGGTCCTACAAATGATTATATTGTGATGGACTTTGATGTTATACGTTTTGTTAGTGTTGGGTTAGTGAAGAAGCGCTGTTCAGACTGTTCAGTTGAAGTACTCTTACTTCAGGGTTAATGAACATGTTGCCAGCTCAGACGCGGTGAAGCCTGTCTGTCATGTCAGCTACCTGTAATCGGGTGGGAGCCAAGTATGGAGGCGGTATTTGGATCTTTGCACAGAAAAAGGAGCTGTTTGTTATTGTTTTGTTATTTTTGTCAGCACTGGCTTCGGCCCACAGTAGCCTGTGTTATTGTGCTTAAATTGTGATGAAACCAGCTGATGTCTCTGTGATTGCTTGGTGAGAGACGTTACAACATTTATGATGTTTGATCGATTTTTTCATTCTGGATCGATGCTGTGGGATCGTTGATCATTGAATCGATGTAGATTGATGTATTATTACACCACCAGACATTACCATCACTTTTTCACCTGACTGCTTCTCTTACACACAGGTTTGATGCACCTGGACATATTTCAGCGTTTATTTGTTTCAGCTCTATGTTTTTTAACTGGCCTGGCATGACAAATGACTTGTTGAACTTAAACATGAGTGTTTGTGTTGTTGTGTGTTAGAACCCGGTGAAACAGGCACCAGAGATGCAGAGCAGCACAGCAGAGCTCATCACTGGCCTGGTGCAGCTAGTGCCTCTAACCAACACCACCCAGCTGTCACAGGAAGCCATGGAGGTCAGAGACCAAAGAAATCCTGACTTGTCTTTCAACACTTTCTGCAGATGTTTTACATTAAAGCCTTTTAAAACGCTGGAATACTTTTAATGTGAAACAACTGTCCATGAAGTTATAAGTTAGGTCAGCAGGCTCTGTCATACAGGAGCACATCAGAAAACAGGGAAGCTTCTTACTAAACTAGGATAAATTAACTTCAGAATTAAACCTAAGTGTCTGTCTGATTGTCTTTTCAGCTAAGGTAAATAACTGCAGACATTATCTGTGTGAAGGATCACACTGATAAAGTCTGAGCCTGTCTGAAACCTTAAGTTTAAAAATAAAGTCATTTCATGTCTGTTTGTGTTTTGTAGTTTGTGTGTTTACTGTAAAAGGTCCTCTAACAAAGCTTTGTGTGTTCTCTCCTCCCATTTCTGTGTCTGTTTCCAGGCTCTGTTAGTCCTACACCAGCCAGAGACCATAGAGCTGTGGAACCCTGATTCACCCATAGAGACATTCTGGGACATCAGGTACTCAACAGTCTTCTTATCCTTTCACAAACAAAGAGATCTCATCACAGTCATACTGTGAAAACATTCACGATCTCTCGTTTTCTAAACATATGGTTGGAGTTTACAGGAGTCTGACTTCTCCTTCTTCTGTCTTCAGTTCACAGGTGCTCTTCCTCATCTGCCGTAAGCTGATTGGTCAGCAAATGGTTAATGGGACAGAGGTTCTGAAATGGCTGAGGGAGATCCTCATCTGTAGGAACAAGTTTCTGCTCAAGAACAAGGTGTGGCCCTGTTTCTCAACTGCAGCAACAGGCTGCTTTGTTAGCTACACACAGAGTTCGCTAAAAGACAGAGCTGATGATAGAGCAGCCAACAACAGAAATCAGTGAATCACAGTGATAGAGGTCACCTGCACACTGGGAACAGTGGTCCTCCTGGGCTCCAGATGGAGCAGCTGTGGTGAACCAGGTGAATTTAAGCAACTCAAGTTTATGACGACTACGTTTGTTACTCTAAGTACATTAAAAAGTAAAAGCTGCTGTCCTTTACCTTTTCTTTAGAAAAATGATATTTTCAACAGTTGTCTGCAGTCTCCAGACATGTTTAACACTAGGGCTGAACGATTAGGGAAAAAATCTAAATGTGTTTTTTCTGACAGATATTGCAATTTGATTTGCACGATAATTTTGAAAGTCAAGCTCCAGTCCAAGATTCACTGTGATGGAGCATTACAATTTAAGATATCACTGAAATGTTATCTGCTCTGTGTACTAATCCAAGGATGAGAATGGAAATATACAAATCCAAAATGTATTTATTCCAACAAAAAATGTCATAGAGTATACACATAATGAACCATAGAACAATTCTCAGAAAACAAACAGTAGCACCACGTTGACTTTCCTTCTTTGCAGTAACTTTACATCAGTCATGCTGTTGCCTTTTCAAATGCTGATAAGAGAAAATACAAATACAAATACAAACCTAACTTAATGTTAGCTAGTTCATCCTACCATTTCTCTTCTTTTCTCTTCTTTCTCTCTTGTTCTTAGCTCAACCGTGTATTTTGCAACTTTATAATATCAGCGGCAATTTTCCTGCGGCAGGCACAAAATTTGTCTGCAGACAAAGTTGGCGTCTTGGTCACAGCTCAGTTTTCTCTCTTGATGACCTGTTGACACTGTCAGTTGGTTTTAACTTGTCATAACACAGGTAGTTTCCGCTGTAGCTGTGTCTGCTCTCGCGACGGTCATGCAGCTCTCAGCAGGTAGAATGTCACACTGGAGCACAGAGAATTGGAACGACTCACACTGCCTGCGTCGCTCAGACGCATTCACTGACTGGTGTAAAAGTCTCTGCAGTCTTCAAATCGCATCAATTGTGGTTCAATTTCGATGAATCATTCAGCCCTGTTTAACATAACAACAGCTGGTTAAGCTAATGGTAAATTGTTACTAATAAGCTAAAAGGAAAGTTGTCTGTACACTGTGTTCCAAATTATTATGCAAATGATATTTTTCTCTGATTTTGCTATATAGTAAATGCAAATGACACTCAGCATAATTTTCAAGTCATCAACTGTTAGAATAATTCAAATGTTTTGAACAAACACTCCCAATGATAACAGTATTTTTTCAAAAATAAAAACTTAAAATGCACTATTCCCAGAATTATTACATAAGAACAAGTTTCAAGAAACATTTTATAGGTTGTAAAGAACTGAAAATGGTCATTTGTTGACTTTACCGCAGCATTAGGAGGTCATATTTACTGACATCCGCTTCTTTCAATCAAAACATCTTCTGATCAAGTTACATTTTAACATAGGACCCCTTATTTGATAACAGCTTCACAATTCTTGCATCCATTAGACGTGAGTTTTTGGAAGTTTCTGCTTGAATTTCTTCTTGCAGGATGTCAAACCAACCTCCAGAGCTGCTGTTTGGGTGCGGCAACCTCTCACCTCATAGATCTTTTGTGAGGATCGCCAAGGTTCTCCATAGGGTTGGTCAGAAGGAGGATGAGCCACACCATGAGTTCTCATGACTTCCAAATCCAGTTAAGTAACTGCAGCTGAACTCTTTAATGCCATGGGAAAGAAAAAAAATCAAGGGCGAAGTGAAGACCCACAACAGTCACTGTTGAGCAGTAACCTTCTCTAACGAGATGATGGAATGTAACATTGCACCATCTCCATTGCCAAGATACCATGATTGGCTGCTATGGGCATAAAGGAGAGAAATAGTAGGTATGGCCTCCATCCTCCTGACCTCAGCCTATGGAGACAGCTGGGCGTCCTCAAGCAGATCTCTGAGGAGATGCAAGCAACCCCAGCTGGAGACTGTTCTACAGGCTGGCCAAACTCTCAAGCACTGCATTCCAATGGATGCAGGTAACCAAGCTGCTATCAACAAAGAAGTCTATATTAAATAACGGCAACCTGACCAAGATGTTTTTGGTGGCAACACGATAACAGGCGCTCTTTGTTTCCTGTCTTTCTAAATCGATTCTTCTGTTTCCATAAATAATGGCACTCTGTTTGGCGTGACAATTGGAGTGTCGGTACAAGTTACAATACGAAAAAATACTGTTATCGTGGGAGGGACATCAAAGCTGATGTTCTAACGTTGATGACAATATGCTGATGTCATTACGTATCGAAAAATATCATTACATATTGATTTCTGGTATATATAATCTAACGGTAACTTTGCCACTAATCTTAAAGTCTAACCGTTCTGTGAACTTTACTCACCCAAGACCCGCAACTCTGGGACACTGAGTTTGCAGTGAGTTTAGCACATGTGAACTTGACTGTTACTGCTCTGCGACAGTATTGTTGATTGTATAAATCAATTTTAATCCTGATCCGTTTGTTAAAAATCATAAATTGAAAAACATTTGTGTGACACCAGTGACCCGGTATAAGCTGGATTGATGAGGTCTGGATGGATAAAGATAAAAGTCTAGCGATGCTCATCACTGTGATTTGTGGCTTCACCCTGACTCTAGGAGGGATGAGCAAATGTACTATTCAAATCACTTCACTGTAAAGTCTTGTTTAACATAAAATTATCCAGGGTGTGCCCTGCCTCTCACCAGTGTCAGCTGGGCACAGCTCCTTGCCTCTTAACCCTTGGATAAGCGGTACAGATTATGGATGGATGGATCTTTGTTTGCTCCAGTGATATTTTAACGATAATTATTTTTATGGCGCACAGTGTGATCAGTCTAAAAAATGTGAAGGATTATGCTATTTCCTCCCATGATATTAAGAAACAGCAAGTCGAACCATATATATTTTAAGTAAGTGTTTCCTTTAAATATAATAGCACATTGTTATTTCTATATGAAGCTGTCTGTTTATTACCTAAGCATTTATCCAGTGTATAATTTGGATGGAAAATATAGATGTGTTGTTGAATATTGATTTGGCTGTGCTCTAACTTTTTAATACGATCGCTTTCCAAAGGTGCTACGAGGAGGAAGGATAGTCTGGAGCCCACCTGTCTTTAATTGTGTTTCACCGGCTCTGATGGTAGAATCTTCTGTCTGTTTGGTTTCCAATGGCTGCAGGAATTATTGCTTATGGGTGGAGGGATCCCATCTACGGCAGGCGCAGACAAAACTTGGAGGGTGTGTACTCTACGCTTTCTGTAGAGTCCGGACACGAGGCTGTACTGGTAGCCATGTCGTGTTCCATACCTGTGAGGAGGCCTGACATCCATAGCATGCCGATGAGTTCCCGTTCAGAACATCCTGCCCAACTCGCCACCTTCAGTGAACGCTGGCTTCCGTCAGCAACATGATGGGAGCGGGTCAGTAATGGTGGTTCAAACCTGATGTCAGAAAGTTTCTCACCTTGTTTTACACCTCTGCTACTCAGTGTTCAGCACTGTACCTTACACTGGGAAATGTGGACGGTTTTACTCTTCAGGCCTCTGTTATTATATATCATTAAACAGAGCATCCTACGCATTCTTCATCACACATAAACACTGTATTCACTTCCCTGAAATGTCACATGGTATAGAAAGGGAGAAGAAATTATTTTGATATGAACTGTTTTTAACTGATGATGTGCTTAGTTTATTAGATACTGTTAGATATGTGTGAAAAAGGCCTCAGCCTCAGCTTGGGTGCAGTTTGGCTGTCGGCGAGTTAGGGACCAGTAACAAAGGAGAGGGTGCTAAAAACCTGTCTGATGTCCTCACCTGTAGTCAGGCGTCGCTGGTATAATATATAATTTCATATGCGATTATTACTAAATTCATAATAAACATTTAGATAACGTCAGTATTAGTGTAAACCAAGACTTAGTATGTTTAGTAACTGAAAAGTAAGTCAGACAGTTAGTTAATTTTACCTGCAGTTCTTTGTTTTGAATCATAGTATTTCCACATCTGATTTAAAATTTCTTTTTTGCAGGGAATACGAGTGGGCGTGAGCCTTCAACCATAGTGACAAACTTAGCATTTTACTGGAATGACTGGAAAGATGCAACTCCCAATTCAAAATAAATCAATGCAGGACTGTATGTTGGCTAGATATTTTTGTTTAATTCTTTGGTAGGGATAACAACAGTACCATTAGTATCCTGATAATTGAAATTCACTACGATCAGCGTATTGTAAGTGTTTTTGTCACAGTCAGGCGATGGGTATTGTCCATGCCTGATCAGGATCGAAACGTCATCTGGCTGTGGTTGCCAGGATCATCAATCTTGGGCAGCTATTGTCTCCTCCTGAAAGGTTTTCTGGTGGATAGACATATAGACTACTCTGAACTGTAGCAGCTTTTACCTGATGGTTATTGATGAAATTATATCATTCCTGACCTCCAGTTTCTCTTCCCGTTGCACCTTCTTGTGATCTAAGGAAGAGTTAGCTCGTAGAAATGTTGGGTGTAAATTGGTCTACAACCCTTACCAGTGAACATTCAAGCTGTTCTGCAGGGCACGCAACAGGCCAGGGCCTGAGATAATGATTCTGGCCCGAGGCTGAATGATTCTGGGAAAATATCGTTGTGATTTTTCTGACAGATAACTTTGGGTTTTGATATGTCATGTAATTTTGAAAGTCAAACTTCAGTTCAGTATTTACGCTATGCAGTATCTGCAAAGTAGTGGGGTGCATTCAGCAACCATTGGCATTATATCTTCCTCAAAGGGGACAATACTAACAAAGTAAACTTGGATATACTTTAAGCGTTGTCAGTGTACAGCTTATGTAGCAGTATGGTTACACTATCTACAGAAAATTACTCAACACACAGCATAGCCTCACAATAGCTGGCAATACAAGTGGGTACTAGTGATACCTGTACATGTGTCGTTCAAACATGCAAAACCACCTGTCCTATTGTCATATTTCATCATCATGTTTTAGCCTGTAGCTGGACCATACAGCTTTGTGTATGGATTAGAGCTATTAGAATTTGGTGCTTTGGTACAATTCTGTCATACTGACACTGGATGTTCTTGGCACCTCATAGCAAAAGAACTCTCTGAGGTTGTGAGAAATACAATTGTTGCTCTCCACGAAGATGGCCTAGGCTATAAGAGGTGGTAACACCCTGAAACTGAGGCACCATGCACGGTGAGCCATACAAGCCCAGTTTTCAAGGCAGTTCCACTCGGAACAGGCCTGTCAAAAGTCGACCTAAGTTGTCCTCATGCTCTGTGTCTCGCCTCCATGAGTGCTGCCAGCAGCATTGCTGCAGAGGTGGGGTGGGGCTGCACATGAATGCTGCTGGCACTGGGGGCTGTAGTTCATTGAGGAAACATGAATTTTACAAGCAGAACATGATCCCTCCTTTGGAGACTGGGCTGGCAGTTTTCCAACATGATGTGACCCCAAACCTCAAGATAACAACTTTGCTTGCTGAGGAAGCTGAGGTGAAGGTGATGGAGTGTTGATATGTCTCGAACCTGAACTGGTGAAGCCTGGCGGGAGGCATACCAAGCGGAAGTGGAGGAGGCGCAGGTGTCTCACATCCACCAACAAGTGATGTCATCTCATGGAGATGGAGATTCAGTAACAACCTGTGCAGCTCTGGTGAATTCCACTTGCAAGGCTGTCCTAGATGACAATGGTGCTCACACAAAATGTTGACTGGGCACAATTTGGACATGTTCACTGTGAGGTGCACTGACATGTTGCCAGCCTATTTTAGACAGTAATGGCTGTGTATTTAGGTTATTTTCAGAGGACAGTAAATTTATGCTACTATACAAGCTGTGCACCGACTTCTCTCGAAGTTATATAGTTTCATTTCTATAGTATTGTATGAAGGCCTACAACGGAAATGGTTGCTGAAATGTGTGAACACTCATACACGAGATACTGTACATAAAGCATGATGGAGCATTAGCATAACTTACTGTAACGTGACATTCACCATACTGAAGTGTTTGTGGTCTATGTAAGCTATGTCACGAAGGGAGAGGGGCAGAATATCCTCCTTCAGCAGACCACTCTGAGCCAGCTCAAGCGTGGGGTGATGCATCTGTCCATCTGTGATTTACAGAGCTTACAGGAGAGCCTGTAGGGAGCTTTGCTGCTCAACATAAGCAAATTGTTAATTCTGTCTCCCAGGGCCTTGGCCATTTCTCCTCCCGCGAGCTTCCTTTTTTGGGTTTTTTGTTGGCGGTAGTATGCACAGTCACTTTGACTTTGACTGTTTGAGTCAGGGCTAGAAAAAATCACAGTTTTTGTGGTTTTGCTGATCCATTAGTTCAAATCACAGATTTGGGTAAAAATTTGATTAACTTCTTCAACCTAATGCAGACACCGAAGAACTTGAACCAGAAATGTCAGATCCTGTCTGCAGTTGGAAGATGTAATATAAAACTCTAATCTCCCAGAGCAGTCCCTGGTTAGTTTGTCTGCCAATTAAAATATGAACTTTCCTAGACGACCCTGAGTTAAATGGATGTTTCTCAGTGGCAGAAGCAGAGGTGAAGGCTTGGTGATACTAGAAATTATAATCAGCCCTTGTTTCAAATGCCCAAGTACATCTTCATCCACAAACCCTTATAGATTTAGCTGATAGATGAGGTAGCTATGACATGTGAAAATATGTCTCAGCTGTGCCTCTAAGCAGACCTCTGAATCAGAGATTATACAGGTGTTCCATTGTCTCTGTTCACCCCTGTGATATCTTGTCTCCACAGGCGGTCTACTCTGCGGAAGAGGTGATGGCCTTGTTAAGGAGAATAGAACACCCTACATAGGAAACATTGAGGTAATATTCAGTTCAAGCAGGGTTCCTCTTTTGGATCCTTAAAAATCTTAAAATATCTTAAATCAGTCTTAAAATTCATGGGAGGTAGGATTTTGTTAAGTTTGTTTTGACATTACAGTTATAAATCTCAAAAATAAATGTAACATATTAAAAATAAAATATAGAATAACAGTTGCAGATACCTCATCTCACATACGTCATGCAGATCGTGAATAAAAACCTGCAATGATGGAAATGGTATATAGTTACGAGAAGCGGCAGCAAGCATGAGCTGCATCTGATACTCCCCCCAACAAAGGGAGGAGGCCCTCGCATATCTTTCTGGGCGACAGTTCAACATAACCGAATGTCTTTCTGTTATCTGACACTAAACTAACAACCACAGTTTGGCTAAGCAGTCAGGCCGATGCTGATTATTCATAAAGATCAAACCAAGTTTCTGGTGAGTTCATGTGAAAGGCGGAGCTGTTAATTATGAGTAAGGTTGTCAGAACTATGATTAAAAATTGCTTAGTAACGATAAAAATGCTGATATGTCCAAAATTACATCTAACAACATGAAATGTGAACAATATGATCACACGACTAGAATAGAAACACTGAGAAATATTTCCCTAGTTATCAAAGTCAGGCTGCAGATTTATTGTAAATAAGTACAGAAACATTTTCATATTGTGAATATGTGATTCGAATAAAGAGATTGCTTGTCAGACTGTTTCTGCTGTCAACCGAGAGGAGAGTTAATGTCTGAGCTTTCGATCTGACTGATGTGTTCGATTTTGTAATGGGTAGGAGTATTCAGCAGTGTGGATGAAAGCATCTTTGTTCCGTTTAAGTGAAGATTTAACAGGTAAGTATGTAGTTTACTCTGATAAACTCTCTGTTAGAACCCTCTATTGTGGACATATGGAAAGACTGGAACAACAAAACATTTCCACAGAGCTATAAAAATATCTATTGATCTTTACCTTTGTCACTTGTTTGTAAGCTCACTTGTCCTGTGGGATCTGTAGGAACAATGAGTTTCCAGTGATCTGATTGGTCAATGGTTATAGGCTGTTGACAGTTTTTTGTTTTTTTCTTTCCCAGTTTTTGATGTAGTCTATGTGATTAACCTGCCCCAGTTGCGAAGACAGTCGTTTTGTATGCTGCAGAGATCATTAGGGCCCCAAGCACTGGCGTGTGAAGGCCTATTGTAATCGATAAAAATATTATTATTCTCGTGATGCTAAAATCGCACATTTTGAACTAAACATGCTCAAAACTCTCACAAAACTTGCACATCAGACCTGGCGTGACATCTGATGGTGGTTTATTCGTGGCACTGTAAAATGGCTCCATAGCGCCCTGCTAGACATATTCAAAACCCACCTTTGAAACTAAGTTTGTCCAAGGTGAAGGCAATTTGAGGAGAATTATGTAACATGCTAGGATGCACAAAAAAGGTCTCACCAGTACTGTGGCCTCAAACCTACAGGAGAGTTGGCCATTTTTAACTTTAATTAGAAAAATTTTGCTAATTTTTGGCATTTGGGGCGTTGTTGATCAAACTCCTCCTACAGATTTTATCATACAGAGCCTCAAACTTGGCAGGATGTCTGGGTGCTAGCATTAAAAAGTTATTAAAATTTGTTGACGCCGAAAGGTGTGGCTGTGGCGGCTCAAATTTCACTTTTCGCTTCATGAAACAGGAAGTTGCTTTTAAGTTGCTGTAACTCAGCCATACTGTTTAGTCTGTCCCCAAATTTCACAGTGTTGATAAAGGGTCTGAACACACCACATGTAATGTTCACAAAAAAATTGTAGTGCCACCTATTGGCAACAGGAAATGACATGTTTAGACTTTGTTATCCTGTTACTAGTAGGTTGGCGTGATCCCTTCAATTTGGTCAGAAAGAGCCAGGCCTTCCTTGATGCTATTGTGATTTGATATTCCGTTGAAAAGCGTAACCAGCGTATTCAGTAGCCAAGGAAGTTGAGTGTAACTCGTACGTATTATCTGATCTGCCCCCAATACCAGCATTTGATAAGGTCCCATAAAACATCATGGGTCTGCTCATGGAGTGAGTAAATGGCTCAATAAACGCTAACATTCAAAACCCCCATACTGGGTGTAGTTGTCCAAGGAGTGAACAACAACATTCGGAGGCATTATGTAACACGCAGGTGTACGAAAGTTTCTTGACATCATGACTGGAAATCCAACAGGTTTTATCACACAAATTTGCTTATTTTGATGTTGCATACATTAACCGGAGTTGATGTAACTCATACTTTTGTCTGGGCTTTGCCCCAAATTTCACAGCTTTGACAGGCAGATCATCCTGAACACATTAAACCAATATACACATGTAATTGCCACCTATTGGCATCAGAGCGTCTATATTTTATCTAAGTAGAGTTGATCTGATTGACCTCCAAATGTGGTCAGACAAGCATTAAAATCCTTAATGCTGCTGGGTGCAAGACTGTGAGTCTTCATGGGACCTTTTGCTGTGGTGCCATGGTGGTTTTGACACTGGGGTGTGTAACTCCCACATACACTGTCCAGTCTGCCCCAAACTTGGCAGTAGCACTTACTGTGTAGCCTGAACCCATCCTACATGCCAATATTCAGGTATAGTCACGCCACCTGATGGGGGCGTGAGGGACTTCAGACTCATTCTGTTCATGCTGTGGTCGCGCGGTTACAGAACTTTCGTTGCTCACGACCTGCGCTGCAGGTCCCCGGGCGACCGGGCGTGGGGTCAGGGGCCCATTCAGCACTGCTTGCAGCTTTAATTATTATTATTATTGTTATTAATATTATTCATAAACTAAATTGCATTTTAGACCTGGTGTGCGATTATTCTTTGCTTTGGTGACTGGGCAACTTTCATTCTCTGATTGCAGTTTGAGGCTTTGGGATGTACTCACAAAACTTTGCGCGTATTTAAACACCTACTTTGATATCACAATTGTACGTGGGCGTGCTATAGCAGCTCTCTAGCGCCCTAATCACTTTGCACTTTCAGGTGGCTATTGCTGTGCTTGATACTCACGAAACTTGGCATTTATGTACTGATCATAGAACGATTTCTGATGTAGATAGGTGTGTGGGTGTGGTGCCACCTTTTAAAAATCTGGTCCTTGTCTTGAGAGGGTGCAGATTTGAATCATAGAAAATGCCTCAAAAACTTTATCTAATGTGTTTTATACTAACGCTGTCCTTTTATTTGAAATTCAACCGTTCATTTGTTGATTGTGGGTGAAAATTTCATGTTGAACTACGTGGCTACTGTTTGAAGTTGAAACTGTGATTTAAGTACACCAGATGTCATTTGAAGTAGTTTGATTGTGATCCAGCAGAAGGTTCTCAGCTTCGCCTGTTGACCTCAGATCAGTGAGCAAGGTAATGTTAATGCAGTGTTGTTCTGATATGAAATGCATATTATTTAGCACCTCAGCCTGGGCGGAACCCTCACCAGAAACAAGCTGCAGTGTTGTTAGGACTGTTGATCTGTTTCATCTGTTGGTTTCATTGGTTTCAGCACCTTGAATGTGTGGGATGTTACACCTTGCTCACGTATCTAGTGGCATTAAAAGTCTTTAAAAGTCTTAGATAATTTGCCTAAAACTGCCCAGAAACCAAGGTTTAAACTACCATATTTTTACTTCTTCAGATGAATCTCTTTAGTCACAGAGGATTTTGCCTTAGTGTTTCAGTATAGTACCGTGTAATTCAGAATGCACTGCTGTGCAAAAGTTTAGGCTTTGTAGATGTTTTTACTCTTACTCAATCGTGTTTCTTCACGGAAGTGTCGATTAATTCTGCAACAGGACAATGGTCAACACACAGGTACATCCGCCACAGATTCATGATCTCTGAAACATGGAATCGGTCTGGGAATATGAGAGAGAAGACACTGAGACAGCCACAGAGGAACTGAGGCAACTTCTCTAGATGCTAGGAACAAAATTACCTGCAGTACGGTGTACTGGTGTTATGATCTAGTTTAGGTTTTCTGTTTACTGCACTTTGCATGAGGTTAATTAATGAATAAAATTATAATTAATCATGGGATTGTGCGAGGCAACTCCACACAATAGTGCCTAAAAGCGACACAAACTTTTACTGATGCTTCCATGTATCGTATCAGTTGAGCATCTTATCTCTGTCTGTGCTCTGTCGTTAATGTACAACTGTTTGTCTTTGTTTCCACCCTCAGGCTTGGGAGGACGCATTATGTAAATGGGACCAGGCCATAGTAGTTATAACTTTCTAAAGCAAGGCTGATGATGGACAGGTAAGGATGTTACAGAGGGACTTATGTCCTCACTGTGGCAGGTTTCATCTCTGTCCGTACATACCATCAGACAGAACAAGTTAAACTTTTGTTACACTTTGTTATATATAACACCCAGATAAGCATTTACTCATTCAAGCTTTCAGTCCCTGTCTGTGCAGAGGTGTAATGATACACTGATCTGCATGATACATCGACTCAATGATCATCCAGCCCTTATCGATCTGACATCATACATGTTGTGATGTCCCTACTTGAAACACACAGAGCATGTAACACAGGCTACTGTGGGCCAAAGCCAATGCTGACAAAAATAACAAAACCCCTTAACTTTCTCTGTACAGCCACGACCATCGGCTACTTTCAGCCCTTTTTCTGTGCAAGATCAAAATGCACGCCTCCTGCCGAAAACACCCAATTACAGGCAGCTGACGCGACAGACAGGCTACACGTGTCAGGCTGGCAACATATTCATTACCCTGGAATAAGGTAGCCCAGCTGAACAGTCTGAACAGCGCTTCTTCCACTAACAGCACTAATATATTATCATCACAGTCCGTCCATATAATCATCTGTAAGACTAGCACTTTTATTTTGAGGTGAGTATAAGACACCTCCAGAGCAATGTGAGTGGTGATGGATGAGGAAAAAATTTGTAGCTATAATGAAGGTGTGGCTATGAGACAGGAAGACTGTCGACCCGCAGTTATTATTACTAAGTTCTGAAAATATTTAGTTTGAGACTCAAAATAGTAAAGTTCACACAATATCCTGCTTAGTGTATACAAATAGGGTTTTAATGTTCTTTCAGTTTTATAGAGATATGAAGAATTTTAAAACTGTTATCAGGAGGGCCGCTTTATAGTGAACAAAAATTTATCTATTTTCTTAAAAAGAGAAGATTGTTTTCATTTAAATGTCACAGATTTGAGCTGGGAATAAAAAAGTCAAATGATGATGTTTTGGTTACTTTTGGATTTGATGAATGAAAGTGATTGTATTAAATCAACATGATATTGTCTCATAACGATCGCTGAAACCATGCATTGAATCGAATTGAAATCGTATCGTATGAACTTTGTGATGTCAGCAAACATTGAATTATTTAATAATTAATTCAAATCTGTATGGTATTGTATTGAAACCCATCCCTAGTCTGTACTGACCAAAGATATAGTGAGCAGATTAATAACTGATACTATGCTACTAAAACAGACCTGGAATTTTAATAACTAGTTTCAAATAGTAGAAAAAGTCTGTAGTCGTTTTCATCCTAAATTTTCAACTACTTGATTGTGTCTGATATTTCACCTTATAATCACGAAAACCATGTCATTAACAATTAAATACAAAATGAGCATCAGAGCACAACTCACCACTGTATTTGGCGTTTTCTCAAGTATTCTTCTCCTGTGGTAGGTGTACTCACACAGGCCAAACTCGCCAGACATGTGCAGGTGGCTTTCAGACTCTGTCTACCCACACCCACAGCAGGAGTGGATCAACATGACGGGCTTCTTGTGCTCTGGGTGGTGTGTGTCTCCAGCAACATGGCACCCCGGCCGGCCACCTACAGCCACCTATGGGGCCCATGGTGGCGCCAAACACTCAATGATCTCATAGATTTCGATGTATCCAACATGGCTATAAACACCGTCCTGCTCCTAAATGGGCCTCCATTAGAGGCATGCGTCGGCAACTTCTTGGACGGCTGCTGGTCGCCCTTTGTTTGTGGCCACGACGGGGTAAACCTCCATGTTAGCACCAATGTTAAAAAAAAGAACCTGCTGGGGCTGGGCTCGGCCACCCTCACCACCCCATGCTCTTACAACAGGCTGAGGAACAGCATTGGCAGGATTCTTCGACACACAGGGACCCGGTGGGTGCAGCTCTGACTCTGACCATGTAGCACAAACTCATGGTCTGTACTGGACTAATTAGCAAAACAATAATGGACCTGATGGTGAGTCAATTTAATACATACACCCACCTCCCACATCATCTGGATGTTTCATACTTTTCTTTTTTCTTCTTCATATTTTCTTTTCAAATGTTTAGAACAACTTATCTTTGGCTAAATATGTGTAGACTATGGGTTACAAAAACAGTCAACAACCCAGAGGAACAGTCAGCTATACAGATTTTCCTATTGTATTTCCAATATATTTGATAATTCGCGAGAACAGTAAAAAGGCAAATGCCTTCCGTTCAGTCACACTGCAAGAGCCACCTTGAATGTGTCTGGGCTTTGGTGACTCGCTGTGTCGATCCAGGCATTTCTGTTTCATCCTAAATCTCCCAAGTGCACCAGGACTCATACAGAAAAACACTAATTCATGTAGAAACAACTAAGCTTGGTTTCTACCATCTATATCATCATTTTCTTGGCTTATTAATCTTTCCAGATATGTAAAAATGATTCTACCCCTGAGTTTTTGTTAATTGATCAGTTTTCTGTATTAGATAAATTATTCTTTAAACCAGGTCTTTCATCTGGTTTATGACAGGACATCTTTGATAAATGTCGATCTTGGTTCTAAAATAAAAGTGCAGTATTTTTAAAATCAGTATTTTTGTGTCTGGAGTTGTTTTAGGATGTGTATAAAACCCCAGTTATATAACATCACCATTTCTCTGTCTCAGGTTCTATTGACACTAACACCCAGTTTGTGGAGCAAACCATAGCAGCCATCATATGAAGAGAACCTGTTGGATAACCTACACAGAAGCCGCTCTCTGAACACCTGGGACAGGCCAGCGCGCCGAGACCATGATGCTCAACCTGGTCAGGTCAGGACTTTTCCTTTGGCCCAGGAACTGTCTGAATGGAGACTGCACCACTGAACCTCATTGACCCTTCAACACAAGCTTTATGTCCAGTCCTCATTTAGTCTCCATTCAGTCAGTAGTAATAGTGAACATTAACAGCAGAGAGATTTTGTAGCTCTTCAGATTTCTGTTGGTTTTGGCAACACCTTGCAGTGACTTCTGGGACATTTTACATGTTACTGTTTGAAATGAGGCAGTGACACTTCCTGAGTGTTTTATTCAGAAAATGAATCGGAAGTAGATGATGTTTACTGAGGACAGTTGTCCTCTCTGTCCAAAACAGACCCCACTGTCAGCCACTACAGTAAGTTAGTCAGTTAGCAAAACTAGCCATTAGAAACCATCTTCTGTCTTTTGATCTCTGAATGTACGTTGTTGTGTCTGCTCCTGTGTGTGTTTAAGCTGATTTGAAAAGGGCTTGGGAAAGACGGGCCCTGAATTATCAGAGCAGTGATTAATAGAATCATCACACTTGGATAAATGACCAGCTCTGGTTGTGTGTTTTTGAGATGCTGACTGATCTGTGCTCCATCCCTCCCCCTCAGGTATGTGCGCATCCTGGGCAACGTGGTCCATGCGATCCAGATCAAAACCAAGCTGTGCCAACTGGTAGAGGTGATGATGGAGAGAAGAGATGACCTGTCCTTCTGCCAGGAGATGAAGTTCAGGTCAGTGATGGATGGATGTTTGACAGAGCCACTTCCATGACTCCCCACCAGCTTCCTGTGCTATCGTGTCAGATTCTCATGAATGTTACTCATACTGTAGGAACAAAATGGTGGAGTACTTGACAGACTGGGTGATGGGAACCTCCAACCAAGCCGCTGATGATGACATCAAGTGCCTGACAAGGTGTGGTTCTGTCATGTTTTCAACTCAGCTAATACAATACAATGTAATGAACTGAGAGAGCTCCATCCTCACTGTTTTGTGTTTTGGGTCTTTGTTGTACAGGGACCTGGACCAGGCCAGTATGGAGGCAGTAGTGTCTCTATTAGCTGGTCTTCCTCTACAGCCAGAGGAAGGGGATGGAGTAGAACTGATGGAGGCCAAATCTCAGCTCTTCCTCAAGTAGGAGCACACCTGCACTCAACCCCCTCTGTGGCCCTATAGCATCTGAACCACCTGCACCTAAATTCATCTCAGCAACAAATATTTTAAGATATTTAAATATGAAGCTGGTGGACCAGCAGCTGTGAGTGGCAGCTTTGGCATCACAGAAAGCAAGTTTACAAACTGCAGATACAAAATAATGAATAAGACTATTAATAACTAAATCAGTAAATTACTACAAAATGTGATGTGCCTTGTCTGATCAGTTCACTAAAGTTCCACTCAGTGTGAATGTATCTGAATTTAACAGTCAGATATTTAAACTTGTAGAGGACATTTTGTGTTCAGACCTTTTAATGGAATTAATTCTAAAACTGATTGCACATTGCTCTATAATGATCTGTTCTTTTATCCAGCCACGCTGCTGTTAATTTCCCTTTCTGTAGTATTCTGTCGTGCACATGCTCATATATAAAAATATGTACAAGACCAGCACAGAAGTGATCACATGGTCATTTTGCTATTTGTAAATGTATTTTGATATTAATCTATCATATGTTCTTCAAAAAGCCACCTGTATACAGTTGGGCTCATAAGTTAGCATACCCTGGCAGAATTTGAATAATGTGTACCATTTTTTAAGGAAAGGATGAGTGATCAGGCAAAACACATTTCCAGAACCTTCACTTTCTTTTGCTGAGGGGCCACCTCCATGCCTCACAGTAGGGATGGTGTACTTTTCATCATAGGCCTTTTTGACTCCTGTTTGGCATATTATAAGCGGGCTGGTATTTTTCAAGAAAGGCCTGTATGTCGACTAAAGTTGCTTGTTGGTTTTTCTTTGCATCCTGAACAATTTTCCTTTGGCAGTTCTTTTGCTTTCCCCATGGTTCAGTATCCAGCAAAGTCAGTCCATCCTTGGATGAAATGTGCAGAAGTCTCTTTTTTTTGTCCAGCCACCTTTGTTACTTAATGCTGCAACATCAACATTTCATAAGTGCCTCCATACCAGTGCATTATAGTTGAAAGGCAGCTGCCACCTGATGCAAAAACATTAACACTCTGCTGCATCACCAGATTCTGCTGTCAATTTTCTTCTTTTCTGTCATAGATGATAAAATGTCAGTAAAAAGTCTGGTTCCCAGACAAATGTCAGGCAAAAAGACGCTTAAAGAGAGAGTTGAAAGTACGAGAAGGAAGAGAAAGTTCCAGCCAACTCCAGCAGTCTCGCCAGTGTGGCTGGAGCATGATCTGACTAATAATTCATAATTATGTATTAAATTATTTCATTACTATTATTTGCTGAATTGAAAGTAAGTGATCTTGAAAAGCCACCGACCTGGATGGCCATAGTGCAAACACAGCACATAAAAATAAGGTCAGGATGGTGAGCAGATGAGTTGGAGAATGTCTTTTAGCAGCCTCTGTCTCATAGGTTGCAGGTGTCACACTGTTGTGTTGTGTGTTGTGGCATAGCTGGGTTTAGTGTCTAGCCCTGAGGAACACAAAAGGTAATGTTGGCTCTTCATGGTGATGGCTGCACACTCAAGATGTGTTGGCAAAGTCATTGACTTTTTAAAATCATGTTGGGACGAGGCACAGGGACACATGGAGGAGAGAGCATCCAACATCCTCTGTATTCTATAAACACATCAGCAGTGCATACACTGCAGGTTGATCATGAAGAGATCTGAACAAGCCAAACTCCCAACATGCAGTGTGTATATACAGTACTGACAAGTGTCTGTCATGATTCTCAGTCTTCCAGGTCATGGTTATTAGAGAACAACTAAGGAAACAAGCAGGCTTGGATTTTGCTTACAAATCCGAACTCCTGACATCCAGACTCAGCAGGTCACCTCCTCTGAAGGATAAACAACACTGCCAAGACAGCAGTATATGCACCAACTCAGACAGGGAGGACAGGTGGTTTGAAAGAGGAGTGAAGGAGGCCATCCAACCAACAAACCAAGTGACACCAGTAGTAGCTTCAATAAAGACCCACAGAGGTTCAATAGCTGAGTCTCCACCAGTCAGTCAGAGCTGAAGAAGCCTCTTGGATGAGAGGAGAAAGGTCTTCAAGTATCCCCATCAAGTCTGGTACCCTCAGCCCGACCATTCTTGGACTGTTGACATTACAACTGGATCATCTGAAATGTGTCAAATGTTCAGTATCATTTCAGGTGTACAAAATCAAAGTGATACCAGTGTGTACAGGTGATGGGCAGCTTGCATGGGAAGGCTTCTTCTAATGGATCTGGTGTTGTACAGGTACTTGCCCTATTCATGAACCTGTTGAATGACTGGGTAGAGTGGAAGGGAGCTGATGAGGGACAGGCGGTGCAGAGGCGAAGGAAGGAATGTCTCGGCTGACGGCACCCTCCGCTCCTGCACTGTCCTATTATGTCCAGCCTGCTCAAATGCTAGTAGCAGACTGATGGCCTCCCATGCACTCTATCGGTAAGTCAGCCACGGTACAACTACAGCTGTGAGGCTGTCAGTTGTGTCAACTGTGTCAGTGTAATCCAACACTTCCCTCTTCACTCTCAGGTCTGGGCTACCACAAAGGACCTGCAGACTGAAACCACCTTCATGGAGGTGCTGGTAAAGATTCTGCAGCAGGGAACAGGGGTGACACGCTGGCAGAGCGGGGTGCTGGCGAGAAGCCGCTGAGAGCTGGTGGAACGTCACCATGATGGGGAGACCAGGAGAGCTGCTTATCGCATAGCACTAGCTAACGTGGTTCCTGGCTCTCAGTGGGTGTGTGCAGCGTGCCGGTGACAGTGGGAATGGGGCGTTTGAAAATGTTTTGCTCAACTTTGGTGTGTTGATTCACAGGCA
This sequence comes from Lates japonicus, assembly GCA_033238685.1. Classification (NCBI taxonomy): domain Eukaryota; kingdom Metazoa; phylum Chordata; class Actinopteri; family Centropomidae; genus Lates; species Lates japonicus. The sequence continues at coordinate 1,365,187 of BRZM01000096.1, forward strand.
TAAAGTGATGCATTAAGATATCAAATTCTCGCACTTCTGTGTAGTTATGTGTGTGTTTCCTATATTTGCAGGATAGACTGGCTCGAGTCCTGGTGACTGTTTGACTCCGTCACCTCCTCTATCATGCTGTGAGACATGTTCTCCTAAAGAGGTAGAGCTGGCTGACTCCATGCAGACTCTGTTCAGAGGGGCAGCCACAGCCAGCAAAATATAATGACCTTTTGTTTCAAGGTAGAAAATACAGCACAGCTCTGTCCATGGAATGAAATGTCTAAAATCAAATAAATTGTCTAACCCGTTTGGTGGTGTGTTATTCAGGTGTATAGACAAGCGTATCTGCAGAAGCTGCTGGAGCCTTTATTAGAGGGTAATCACCCTCCAGAACACATCAGCTTTGAGGTGGACCCACCAGGTGAGTGCTGCATCACTGCTCTGACTGTGTGTGATATGAAGCAATACGTAACTTCCAT
>BRZM01000096.1:1370102-1396279 GCA_033238685.1 Lates japonicus
ATAATAGCCGTTCTTGATTTACGTATTGCCATGGCAACCTAACCTGACAATGAACCCTGTGTGTTAGACAGGGTTAGAGTTGAATGGTTTTACCAAACTACAAGGTTAATAGAGAGGCGTGTGGATTCAATTCCACTGACTGTTTTTATTCAGTTGTCCTCAAAATTATTTATACCCTTGCTAATTTTGTGATTTTATTTTTTTGTATCGAAATGACTGCATTTTTTCAAGTTTGTTTATAGATTATATGATCAACAAGTGAAAGACAACAATACAATTCAAGAAACTCTTCATTTCAGGGTATTTGTTCATACAAGGATTCCCAAAATCAAAATCCACGTTAAGGTGTTCCTTACCTTCTCCAATGTCTTTCTTTAATAATTAATACTTTATGCATTGTTTTTTTAGGAGTGCTTCTAGATGATTCTTGTACATCACAAGCTTCCTGCATGTCTCCTGTGGGATGTTGGCCCACTCTTCCTTAACTTAAAAGCCTCAAGCTGGGTCAGTTTGGTTGGTTTCCTAGCCATCACTCTGGTCGAGGATGCCACAAATTCTCGATGGGATTCAGGTCAGGGCTCTGACTTGGCTATTCTAGGACACTGGCATCATTGTCAGCAGACATTCTTCACTACATGGCAGTGTTTAGGATCATTGTCTTGCTGAGTACGTCCAGTTGTGGCCAAGCTGGAGTTTCTCAACAGATTCCTTCATTTCATCAAGGATCCTGATGTAACCCTCCTTTCCATGATTCCTTGACAAGGTTCCTGTGCCACTGGAAGAGAAGCATCCTCATAGCATTATGTTTCCACCACCATACTTGACTGTGGGCACAGTGTTCTTGACTTGTATGCTTCTCCTTTCTTCCTCAGACATATTCAGCATCCACATGGCCAAATAACACTTCGTCTCATCAGACCACAGGATGGTTGACCAAAAACTTGAATCTTGCTTCAGATGACCTCTAGCAAAGGCTGTTGTTGACCTCGCCAGATTTTTTCCTAGCAAGTTTGCAGGGGACACCTTACGCTTCCTGCCACACGCCCGCTGAGGTTTTTAACAGTGTTGAACCTCTTGTGCTTGGTGATTATCTTGGATGGTTGCCACAGGACATCATACTGCTGAAATGGCCTTGTAACCCTTTCTTCACTGTGGGCATGCACAAGAGGCGTTGGCGTAGGTCCTCACTGAGCTCCTTCTTCTTGACCCACGATGACCAGAAATTTGCAGAATGACCAAGTGCTTTTTCTCTATTTATACTCTTCTGGAAGATGGTTTTAAAAAAAAAAAAAAAAAATCAGTTTTTAACATTTTAGTCCAACAATGTTAAAGGTATTTATTCCATTGTAACATCTTGAAATAACTACCCGGACAATTAACACATTTGGGACATGTTGTTGAGATATTGTCAGGGTATGAATAATTTTGAACATAGTATTTTTTGGGAATGCATGAATAAAATGCCCTGAAATAAAGACTCTTGGTGTGTATTGTTGTCATTCTTTCCTTGTTGGTCACATATAACTCATAAATAAACTTGAAAAAATGCAATCATTTCATCCAAAAATAAAAAAAATCACAAAAAGTGTAAGGGTATGAATCATTTTAGGAAACGACTGTATATATGTATGGAGAGAGAGAGAGAGAGAGAAAGAGAGAGATAGATAGATAAACAGATGAGCGGTGGAGAGACATGGGAAGAGACAATCTCACTGTGGCTACAGTGAATTCTAATCACCTGGGAGGACACCTGCATTGTAACTGCCCAGTAACAATAACAGGATAAAATATTCTATTAAACTACATCATGTAGTAAGGATAAAAATGGTATATGATTTGCTTGTCGTATATGTCTTGCTGATGTAAGTTACGACATTATCTTCTTCATTGTTGGCAAAGCCTCTTGCAGGCTCTGAGTCTAGAGGTTGTTTGAGCACTTTACTTTGTGGAACTAATCCTGAATTCTCTCATACTGTTTGACTGACTGATACTATTTGACTATTACTTAGGTGGTAAAATTCAATTCAATTCAATTTTATTTATATGGCGAATCAACAAAAAGTGTCTCAAGGCCCACTTTTCATATGGAGCAGGTCTAGACCATACTCTTTAAAATAAGTGTTACAGAGAGACCAACAAATCCCACCATGAGCAAACACTGGCACGACAGTGGCAAGGAAAACTTTTCCTTTAAGAGGCAGAAACCTCGAGCAGAACTGGACTCAGGGTGGGCAGCCACCTACCTTGACGGTTAGGTTAAGAGGAGAGAGAGAGAGAGAGGGGGAGGGGGAGGGGGCAGAGAATAGCAGAGAAGAACACTTATGGGTTCCATATAAAGTATAGTGCCAGTAATAAATGGAGAGAGAAGCATGTCTGAGTAGGATTGCTTGAGGGGCCTGGATCTTTAAGGTAAGATGGAGCCTGACCATTAAGGGCTTTGTAAAGTGAGGAGGAGGATTTTTGAATTCTATTCTGGATTTGACTGGAGCCAATGTAGAGGCTAGCTGGGAAATATGGTCTCTTTCTAGTTCCTGTGTTGGTGCTGCAGCATTTGAATCAACTGCAGAGTCTTTGAAATTACAGTAGTCCAGCCTGAAGTAACAATGCATGGACTAGTTTTTCTGCATCTTTTGAGACAGAAAATGTCTAATTTGGTGATATTACTTGGTGAAAGAAAGGTCCTAGAAGTTTGTTTATATGGGTTCAAGGACATATCCTGATCAAGATGACTCCCAGATTCTTTACAGTGGGCACAGGAGCCAGTGCAATACGTCTAGTGGACTTCATCATTAGAAAATTTATTTCTGATGTGTTGGGACCAATTATAATGACTTCAGTTTTATCTGAGTTCCAGTAAGTAAAAATTGCTTGTCACCCAAGTTTAATATCCTAAGACAAACCTGGGTTTGGCTAGATGATGGGTTTTGATTAGGCTCCATTGACAGATAAGCTGTATCTGCATAACAATGGAAATTTATGGAGTGTTTCCTAATATTGCCCAGGGAAGCATATACAAAGTGAAGAGGATTGGTCAACACTGACCCTTGGAAACTCCATATAACTTTTGTGTACCACGGAGGAGTAGTTGTGCATGCCACAAACTGAAGCCTGTCAGATGAATGGGACTTAAACCAGTTTAGTGCAGTTCCTTTAACGTAATAAAGTCTCTAATTACCTTAAAAAGGATATGATGGTCAATCGTATCAAAAGCAGCACTGAGATCTAACAAGACAAGTACAGAAACAAGTCCGTTGTCAGATGCGATCAGGAAGTCGTTATTTTACAAGTACTGTCTCTGTGCTGTGATACAACCTAAATCCTGACTGAAAAACCTCAAATAAACTATTATCCTGTAGAAAATCACAACTGTTTTGCAACTGCTTTCTCTCTAGGATTTTGGAAAAGGAGGTTAGATATGGGTATAATTGGCTGTCGTCTATGGATCTAGAGTGGGCTTTTTGAAGAGGTTTGATTACAGCTGTTTTATACGACTACGACACATAACCTGTTACCAAGATGGTTGTACTAATACAGGACTGCAAGTTAAGGCAGAGCTTCCATGGCAGTCTAGTTGGGATAAGTCTAGGAGACAAGTTGAAGGTTTAGATGAAATAATTGATGTGAGCTGGGAGGTGGTGGGAGAAAGGTCAAAGGGTTGGGTTTGCAGTTGAGTCTGGATTCTTTGACGCCGTCAATTGCTGGCTGAAGGCAGGATGTGATTGTTTACCTCTCCTAATGATGGAAATTTTTATCATTAAAAGTTCATAAAATCATTGCTGCTGAGGTTATGTGGATCTATAGAGCTGTGATTCTCTGTCAGCCTGGCTGGTGCTGAAAAGAAACCTGGGGTTGTTCTTATTATCCTCTAATAATGACGAGTAATAGGCGCCTCTTGCATTACAGAGGCCTTTTATCTTTGACACTATCCTGCCAGGCTAGATGGGATTCTTCCAGTTTGGTGGGCATACACACTCTTTCAAGCCCTCGTCTGGTTTGTTTCAGTGAGCGGGTTTGGGGTTGAACCATGGGCTTGCCTCTTTCTCTTTATTGTTTTTCATTTTAGGGGGCGATGGAGTCTAAAGTTGTACATAGTGAGTCTACACTGTCTACAAGATGATCAAGCTGGGAGGAGTTGCTGCTAAATTAAGATGAGGCACTGAATGACCTAAGTTAGTAGGAATCATTTCCTTAATTTAACTACTGTATTATTGGAAATATTTCTAGTCAGGATGTTTTGCTGATAATACATAATCTGTAATATGAATTCAAAAGTGATTAAAAAGGTCTGATAGAACAGGTCCTGTGGGAGGACTGTTACATGTTTAATCCAATACCATAAGCTAAAACAAGATCGAGGTGTGGCTGAAACAGTGAGGTGGGTTTATTTACACACTGAGAAGCCAATACAGTCTAGTAATGAGGAAAAAGAAAGCAGAGCTAAGGCTGTCATTATTGACATCAACATGAATATTGAGCCACCTACGATAACTTTTTCTGTTTAAAATTACCAAAGCCTAGACAGGAACTCCTGAAATTCAGATAAGAAATCAGGTATGGACCAGGAGAATGATGCACTACAACAAATAAATTGGCTTGTGTTTCCACCTTCACAAACTAAGAACAAGGCTTTCAAATGAATTATAATTGAGTTTAGGTTTGGGTTAATTAGTAAACTAGAATTGAAAATATAGCTGCGACTCCACCTCCGACCCGGTGTCTCGGGAAAGGGCCAATGGTGTACTATACAATAGTGTAATGTGATTATGGTATACATAACTGAAATCAGATGGCCAAATAATGAGCCAGCAGTAGCCCACTCTGGTATTTTTTGTATTCCGTGGCTTGGACAACAATTAAACCGCGCCTCCTCAGATGGCGTAGAGTGTCCTCATTCTGGTGAGTTGGCCACTCTGTCTACCAGGACATCAAAAGACAAAAAGTGAATCTACCTGATGTAACATTTGACCATCAAATACGAGAGCTGTAGCAGGTTTAACGCCCTCCTGATGCTGGCACTCCTTTCACAATCCTGAACATTAGCATAGCTTTCAGCCTTCTGCCTGGTCAGCCCAATACATGTAGTGGCAGGTAAATAAAGCAATGTATGCCAAAAAGGCAGTCTGCTGCCTAAAAAATGCTGTAATGGCATCTAAAATCAAGTTTGCTAACAATGTTGTTCAACACTCTACAGTGACAAGCTAGAGTAGCGTTAGCATTAGCGAACCACTACAGTGCTAATAACATGTCATGTCAAATCAGCAGAAAAAAAACGACTGGGGTGGCTGCAAAATATAACACTGCAGTGGCTAAAATGGTTATTAATTAAAAAAACAGTTCGTTTATGTGCCCACTTGAATTTCCATCACTTTCTTCTCCGGCCGGTCACGCTTACTCATCCAGCTCCGGTGGTCTTCTCCTCTGCTGTTGCTAAAGACCGCGAGGCAGCGGCTAATTGAACAACGTCACAGAGTGGGGGATGGAGATAGTAGTTATGAGGGACAGTGATCCCTGAAAGGTGTGTCCCTCCCTCACCTCGACGCTCACGGATGAGATGATGAAATTATAAATACATTTAAGAGGAAAATATGCACTCTGATGGCGTGAATTTAACAGCTGTTTTCAATCGCTTAGCTTCACAGAGCAGAATCAGAACTATGAAGAAACTATAAAGAAATACCAGGCGCACAACCAGCCTTAACAACTACACCGGTTTGCCCTCCTGTAATTATGAAGTGCTTGAGGGCTGGTTCTCCAGCACATCAAGGACTGTCTCCCATCCACTCGGCCCCCACCAGTTTGCATACCGGGCAAACAGATCCTGAAGGGCGCCATCACCATTGCTCTGCATGCGGTGCAGGCCATCTGGAGCAACAGCAGAGCTATACCAAGATGCTCTTTGTGGATTACAGCTCAACATTCAATACAATGTCCGGATATCTGATGCAAAACTGGTCACCTTGGGCCTCCCCTCTCACATGTACTGGATTAAGGACTTTTTCTGACCAACAGACCCCAGACTGTGAGACTTGGCCCTTTCCTCCACCCGCTTTACTGAGCACCGGCTCACCACAGGGCTGCGTGCTGAGCCCCTCCTGTACTGTCTCTACACCTACAATTGCAGTCAGCCCTGGGGAACCGCGCATCATAAATGAATACGTGAAGTAGCACCACAGTGGTAGGACTAATCTCAAGGAGCGAGACAGCCTACAGAAGGAGATTGAAACTAACAACCTGGTGTGCAGACAACAACCTGGCACTGAACACCACAAAAAGCGAAGGAGATCGCCGTGAACTTCAGGAGGGTGGATGCCCCCACCATCAGCAGTGTGTGGGAGATACACATCAGGTTCCTGGGGAGTCCAGATCTCGATGACCTCTCCTGGGCCTTCTTGTCTCCGCCCGGTTATAAAGAAGGCAGAGCAGCATCTACATGAGAGTCCTCAGGAAGAACAACCTGAACAGGAAGCTGCTGCGGCCTTCTACCGCTCATCCATAGAGAGCCTGCTGGCGTACTGTATTTCCACTTGAGTGCAGTGGTTGCACTGGGGTAGACAGAGCGAGGCTGAGGCGGTCAAAGCTGGAGGATGGGTTGGCTGCCTCTCCCTCCCCTGGCGGACATCTACACCACCCAGTGCCTCAGCAGGCTCAGAACATCATCAAAGACAGCTCACATCTGGTTCCCAGCTGTTTGACCTGTTGCCCTCTGGCAGGCGCTAGGTACATCAAAACAGGACAAACAGACTGAAAAACAGTTTCTTCGAGGTATCACCACCCGAACTCTCAGACATGACCCCCACCATCAACATAACACAGACTGCATAATATAAACTTTACTCACTCTGTGCACTTTATTTAATATTTAAAATACGTTCCTCACACCACCTATACCATTACCTTAATACATTCATTAACACTCTTACCTATACCTCCTATTATATAGAGGTTGCACTGTTTTGTATATCTTTTCTATATATATTTTTTTGTTCTGTATATTTTATGTTTGCACTGTAAAGGAGAAGCTCTCAATCTCGTTGTACTTTTATTATAATGATAAAGAGCATTCTCTATTCTATTCTAAATAACAGCTCTCAATGAAATGCTTCCATATGAAACTGTTGCATTACATGTCATAAATATCTTTTCTTTACCATTTGTTTACTTTCCAAGTAACAAGGTTAGGTGTTGCTAACAAACACAACATTTCTTGCAGCGCCTCTTCACATTAAAAGTGTTCCACTGGCCTTTCCGTCTACCCACAACACAGTGGCCGTGGCGGGCCCGACCTACCTGCTTTGTACTAATTTCCAGCAAATCTAGTAACTTGTAGCGCATGAACTGCACAAATAGAGTAGCACCAAGTGCATCCTCATTTAATCCCTGCAGCCATCACTTTTATTTGGGATTATTTCATAAAAATAGATTTTTCCAGTGCTACACTGCATTTGACCTCCATTATTTATTTATTTGTTCATCATTTGGCCATTCATCCATTCATTCATTCAGTCTACACCCTCAGCCGGGACTTCTCCATCCTCATTGATGGTCATACTGTCCTCCGTCCCCCCTCAGTGTCTGTAACCCTCTCCTTCAAATCCCATCAGCATCCTCAGTCATCATCCTTCCACCTCTGGAATAGCCAGTCTGCTCCTCCTCTCCCTCCACTGCAGAAATACTCATTCATGCCTTCCTGCCACCAGACTCGACTACTGCAATAAGCCTGGTTGCTCACACTGCTCCAGAGCCCATTTCCCTTGCTTCAACATCCACTGGCTCCCTGTACAATACACATCAGTGGCTCCTCCTCACTCCCACAAAGCCCTCAATAACCTTCCCCTCTTATCTCCTGAGCCTCCTCTGCCACCTTCCCTCCCGCCGTCTCAGATCTGCTGGTTCATAGAGCCTCTCTGACCCCATCACCCAGGGCCAAGCACTGGACCAGCAGGACCGAGCCTTCACTGCCGCTGCCCCTACCCCTGAAATTCCCTTCCACTACATCAGGAACTTGGATCTTCCTGAACCTTCAAAATCACTAATCAGACCCACCTGTTTCAACCTTGCATTTTACACTACAATTTTATTTAATTTACTGTTTCTTTTACTCTTCTCTTTTCTTTTTGTTATATTGTTATAGCGTCAACATTGTTAGTGTCTTGAAAACTTGTCTAGGAATTTTGTATTATTATCATTGTATTATGATATTATTTATTATTATTAATAATAATAATAATGATGTAATAAAGTGTTATTATTATTATTATTTTCATAGATATTTTTTTTCTGGATGAGGAAGTGATTTTGAGCAGTTGGTGACAAACTCATCGTTTCCGTCCCCATCCTCCATTTCACTGATAACTTTAAAATAATAAAATATAAGCTGATGATAAGTGGGCCAGGTGTGCAAATAGGCAGGAGCAGTCAGGTGAGTGAGGACAGGAGAAATGTCTTTACACACATCTGGTGGGCAGCAGAGGCGAGTCCAAGGAAGGAATATGGCCAGGAACAGTGATCTGAGGCTGGAGACAGGGCCCAAGGAAACAGAGGTCAGATTGTGACTGTATCCACCCTTGAGGATGGATTCCAGACATCCCTATGCAAGAAAAAGCAAGTCAGCAGGAGGGGCTCTGATTAAAGAACGAAAGGGCCCTCTGGTGTATAATGCGAGGGCAGGATGAGGGCAGAGTAGGGTGGACACTTCTGATGGACTAAGAGGCTGGATAGACAGGTGATGGTCGGGAGAACAACCTGGAGGCCAGAAAGCCACAGAAAATGTCATCACTTCATCATTTTATCCTATTGACACATTGTGTAACATTTTGTCACCATTAAATAATATTAGTGATATTGAGTTATGGCAAAAAGCGTGTTTTGTGAGTCATTGGCCTTGACCTTTGACCATCAAAATCCTTAGGTCTGCTTTGGTCAGAGGAAATTTCCTTTAAAGGCAGATCACATTCACATGAATGGGACAGCAACTGACCTTTTCACTTCCTTGTAATTTCATCCTGTTAGACATTTGTGGCGATAATTGGTATATGATTTATAGCACAAATGTGAAGAATTTTCCCCACAGTGTACCTGAGATAAATATAATATAAAGTAGACATTTAAAAAAATGTTAATGATTGATTGTATTTACAGGCATATTTTTATATACTTATGGCAATCAAAATTTTATCATTGTTTTTCCAAAGAATAAGACTGCTTTGAAAGGAAGTTACAGTGATTAAATGGATTCCCCTGATGATTTAAGGCCAAATTATTCAATAAAATTAAGTCTGATCACATAAAGTGTACTAATCTATATATAAAATATGAAGCATACTGATACAGTTACACACCAGGAAATTCACACCATACAATACCATCAATGACCACTAAGTTTCCCAGCTGTATCATGAAACCCTACTTGGTAGGGACCAATTTTTTTTTTTTTTTTTTTCAAAGAAAACACTAGGTATATCAACAGGCTGTTTTCTATTGGTTACCGTCTTTCGTGCCTGCCAGGGACCAGATTTGGACCCCACAGGGTGAGTAGTATCTCAAGTTAAGGTCCCCACCAGAATAGAAAAAACAAACACACACACAGACACACACAGACATAGTCAGTTTACAACAACAGGTTAAACTGACCAACAAGGTGACAGATGAGTAGTGTGAAAATATCAACTATAAACTCACTATTGACACACTATACATATGTGCAAAAGATGACAAAATGAAATAGAATAAAATAAGATGAAATAATATATGAAATGGCATAGCAGCAGGGCCATATAAAAGTTCAGCACAATTAGGTTCCAGTCTTTAAGGCATGGTGAGTGTGTGTGTGTCGGCAGGGAGGGAGTGGTGTTTGTGTGTGTGTGTGTGTGTGTGTGTGTGTGTGTGTGTGTGTGTGACTGCAGGGTGGAGATGGATTTCACAGCTCTGGGGAAGAAGCTGTCTTTCAATCTGGTGGTGCGAGTTGTCTATTTCTGTACCGTCTTCCAGAAGGAAGCCATACAAACAGTCCGTTGCCTGGGTGGGTGGGATCCACAGCGATACATCTGGCCTTCCTCTCGACCTGGTTAGCATATATTGAGGCCAGATCTGGGAGTGGACATACCACAATCCCTTGTGCTCTCACCACCTAGGTCCAAGTCCTTCTGTCTGTGCAGCCACGCCTGCACTGTCACACTGAGACAGGATGCTATTGTGTCTCTGTAGAAGTTCGCGAGCAGCCAGAGGAGGTCCAGCCCGTTTTAACTTCCTGAGGAAGAAGAGCCTTTGTTGGGCTTTCTTCACCAGGTGGGATGTTCAGAGACTGTGTTAAGACTTGTACACTGCTTTCCCAATAATAAACCCTGGGTTAACAGTAATATCAAGCAGCTCCTCAACCAGAAAAAGCTGGCGCTCAAGGAGGGGGACAGGGAGAGGCTCAGGGAGGTTCAGCATGAGCTGAAGGGGACAGGCAAAGGTGGACTAGAGAAGATGGGTGGAGAGTAAGCTGTAGCAGCCCAGCTAGCAGAGCCTCTTCAACAGGAGTCTTAAAACAGGCAAAGTCCCGGTGCAGTAAAGAGATAAATTACTACCGACCAGTGGCCTTAACATCACACATCATGAAGACTCTGGAGTGTCTTGTCCTCCAGTTCCTGAGCCCAGAGGCCACTGATGCTATGGACCCCTTCCAGTTTGCCTATGGGAGTAGATTGCTCCCTGACCTCCTGGATAGCAGACTACCTGACGGAGTGGCCTCAGTATGTCAGGCTTGGGAGCTGTGTCTCTGGGATGGTCAGGAGCAGCACTGGTGCTCCACAGAGGACTGTTTTAGCACCTTTGCTTTTCACACAAAAATACTCTGACTAGACAGCTATTGTGGCTTGTGTCAGGAGTGGTCAGGAGCAGGAGTACAAGGACCTTATCAGTGCCTTTAGGGATTGGTGCAATTGTCTCCACCTGTTCACAGCCAAAACCAAGGCGATGGTTTGTGGATTTCAGAAGAAAGAGGTCACCTCATTGACCAGTCTCCATACAGGGGGAAGACTTTGAGGTGGTGCACACCTACATATATCAGCGGCTCATGATAAGCTGGACTGGTCCTCTAACACTGACACCCCCTATAGGAAGGGGCAGAGCCGACACTGTGGTCCTTTGATGTGTGTGGAGATGTTGACCATGTTCTATCACACTGTGGTTGCCAGCGCACTCTTCCACGCTGCAGTGTGCTGGGGAGGCAGCTTGACCCACTAAGTACTGTAGTGGACAATAGCAGACACCCTCTCCACAGCCTCCTGGAGCAACAGAGGAGCAGCTGTAGTAGTTGACCCCAGTCGACCCCACGGCAATAAGACCTCCTGAATTTAGTCACACATACACTCACACACACATCACCTTTACCACAACTGGACTGGACTGTGGAATAGTCTGTTTTAATTTAAAATTTCTATTTATGCACTTATTTTAACTTGTTTACTTAAATCTATTTTAATAGTACTGTATTATTGTTGATGAGTGTAAGTGTTTTTGTTGTCTTTATGAGCTACTAGACAGATGGATTTCTTTTCAGGGATGAATAAAGTTCTTTCTATCTCTCTAGCTATCTATTCTGTGTACACAGACGCTCTTGTTTTTTCACAGTGTGTTTGTGTACCCTCACCACTGCTGTTTCCTTAGAGTTTCTCTCTCCTGGTCTGAATGTGTCTGGAACATGAGGCTTCTCTGACAGGAGCTGCTTGTTTATCTCATCAGGCTGGAACCAGGCGAGAACCTGGAGGAGAACCAGAGGAACCTGCTGCAGATCACCGAGCGCTTCTTCCAGGCCATCATTGGCTCGTCTAACGAGTTCCCCCCACAGCTCCGCAGCGTCTGCCACTGTCTCTACCAGGTAGGGGACCCCCCATTTTCCCACTCAACCATGGCACCAAGCTGCTCACCCAGCCTCTCTGCCCTCACATGTATGTGTGCACTGTCACTTACACATTTCCAGCTCCTGCCTCTCCACCCACTGCACAGCTCGACACACCTCTCACCTCTATATGCTCTGCTGGAGTCGTACATCAGGACCTTTCTTTTCATGGCCCCAACACTCCACGTGCTCAGTCTTTTAAAACCACTGAAGCACCATGGGACACTACAGCTTGTATGTGATTCTAAGCCAGGACATTGTTTTCTCTAGCTTTTGCCATCATCACACTTCGTTTACTCACCTCACTGTAGTTCACCAGAGGAAAACTGAAACAATATGAGCATGGGCAGCAGGAATACTCCACAGACAGGACTGTAATCATTTCTACTGCCCAATCTTGTAATGTGGCTTCAATAGTCCTGCTGTAGTGAGCAGGACTCTAGAAATGATCTGTGCATGTGATGGGGGAATGAACAGTGCAGTGGAGAAATTCAACTGAATTTGCATTAAATCTGGTTGTCTTAACCAACATTATGCTGCATCCTGGTTTTAATCAGCCCATATGCAAATACTGGGTGACAAACCCTTCATCTAGCTGAAGGGTCTAGCTGAATTCTCAGTCATTTTAGATACAGATGTTTACACTCACATTGTAGTTTAATTTTGCCACTAACAATGATGATGTAATTCATAAATATTAGCCCCTTTGACTGTACATTACTGTCTAAATGTCAAAGACACTGACCACTGACTTTCACTCAGGCGTTTGACAACAACAAAAAAAAAATACAGGTTCTCTACATAACATATCCAACACCTGGTGAAGACCACTTACTGAAGATGGCAAAAACTAGTATAACAAGGCTCTGCTTGAGGAGGCAGGTAAGGGCAGGTAATTATTTCCCAGACCACACTACAGCGATTCCCCCATCAAACATGATGTGAAAAAATGCAGACTGTGATCACACCTAATCCTTTACATTACCGTGGTGTCAGTCATGAGTCTCACAAGACTTGAGTAAGTGGAGAATAAAATCGTCTCCTGCATCTGCCACAGAAACTCATCATGATCTCAGATGCCTTAATGAGTTTTTAAGGGGGTGTTTAGTGCCTTTATTTATTTATTTTTTTTTTTTGAACGGTAGAGAGAACAGGAAATGAAGAGGGAGAGAGTTGTGAACATCATGCGCCAGAGGAGGTGTTGTAACTAACAGTAACCCCCCGGTCAGCAGGGCGCTCTCTGGAGAAAGATCTCAAACTCATATCAGAAACACGTCTGCTTGGTCCATACACAGACTGATTCAGCAGAAAATCCAGTGCATATACACAGTACATATGTACTGACTGACTGCACTGGCTACACACATGAAACACAGCAGCTGTGCATTGTTCAGTTTGTAATCAGTGATACTGAGGAGGCTGCTTGTCCTGTCCTCCACCTGTCACTGTAACAGTGCGTATAACAGTGCTCACAAAACAAATAGCATTATGTTCACATGCCTTCTTTGGAGCTTGACAATGGTTATACTGCTGCCTGTGGTGATTTTTTCAAATGCTGATACAGTTAGAGGGAATGACAAGAATTTACAGGCACATAGAAAGCTGGTAGAGACAGACACAGCGGATAAAAACTGTATTGGATATACACCGATCAGCTATGACGTTAAAACCACTAAGAGGTGAAGGGAATAACATTAATCATCTCTTTAAAATACAAAGCAACCCACAGGACCAAAAGGATCTGCTGCCAATATTCCAATGCCAGACATCACAGGACACCATCAGAGATCCATGCCCTGACGCATCAGAGCTGTTTTAGCGACATAGGGGGGGCCTACACAATATTATGCAAGTGGTTTTAATGTTGTGGCTGATTGGTGTATATAACATAGATACAAGGTATGGCTACTAAATAACGAGACTAATGTTGTAATACAATTTTAATATAATATAAACATTTTTCATTGTCTTTCTCCTTCAACATACTCCCCTTCTGCATCAACACACATTTGGGTCTTCCACTGATCAAAGCAGTGCAGTAGGTCTTCTTCGGACAGTCTGTCGTTCTTTTCTTAACTTCTGACACAGACTCAAAACATGTTGCTTTGAGCACTGATCTTAAGAAAAAGGAAAAAGTCACACGGTGCTAGATCAGGTGAATAGGGAGGGTGATCAAGCACTGTGATTTGTTTTTGGGCCAGAAACTGCTTTTCCTTTTGATCAGGAATCAGAAGTTTTGGGACACACTTTTGTCTCTGTCTCTGTATCAATGGAGACCACTTCTGCTATCATCCTTATACTGAGTCGTCAATCATTTCGAACAATTTGTTCCATTTGTTGAATGTTTTCAGAAGTTTTTGATGTGCATGGGCGCCCACAACATTCGACTTGGACATCCTCTCTGCCCTCACAAAATCTTTTGTGCCATTCAAACACATGTGCATGTGACATGCAGTGTTCCCCAAACAATGTATGAAAAGATGCAGCTACTGTTTTGTTCAATTTCACCAAAAATTTCAAGTAAATGCATTGCTCCACTTTTAAGCTAATAATTTTCTGATGTCTTAGCAGAAACATGTGCACTTAAGTTAGTAGCTAGCAGTGAACTAAAGACATCACTTATTGGAAACTTACAGCAGTTGAATACCCAACCTTTAATGTATAACACTTGGTGTGACTGTGAACCACGTGGTTTTATCCTCATAAGCTCATTCTCGTTATTTAATAGCCATACCTCATATATGTAGCAGAAACACTGCAAACATTAAGTTGGCATATACATATAGTGGAAACACTGTATTAAGTTGGCATATATATATAGTGGATATATAATGGAAACACTGCAGACATTGGCGTCTTCGTCATAGCTTAGTTATCTCTCTTGCTGGCCTGCTGACAATATCAGATGGTGGACACTGGAGCAGAGAGAATCAGTGTAACTCACACTGCCTGCATCGCGCATCACTCTGGCCCCCATTTTCATCAAGTATCTAACTCCACAGTTAGTTCTGTGGTTTGGTCATTTTAAGACAAGATTTGGTTGTAAAGTTTACAGCCTGTTGATCTGTTGCTCCTGCAGTGCTCTGTGTGTGAACTGTGAGGCAGCTAAAAAAAAGTCTTGCGAATTGCATTGGTTCAAATTGCGATTTTGGTTAAAATTCAATGAATCACTCAGCCCTAATGTCAATATTACAGAGCTTATCCACAGTGAAATAAGCACAATGTGTTGTCATGTCTCCCTCACCCACAGTAGCCACATATTCAGGACTCCATAAATAAAGGTACTTCATCCCTGGAGTTCTACAGAGGGCTTCTGGAAGTCAGATTTTGTATTTAGAGAAGATTGGAGAAATTAATATATAAATAAATGAATAACAAAAGAGAGGTTTAGAAATAGATGAACTACTTCAGACTCTACTCTGAGCTCCTCACCCCATCTCTAAGGCTGAGCCCAGCCGCCCTGGAGAGGACACTCATTTTGGTCATTTGTATCTGCGATCTCTTTTGGTCAGGACATAGATTGACTGATGAATCCAAAGCTTTGCCTTCTGGCTCAGCACCCTCGTCATGCTAACGCTGCACTGATCTGTCAGTCCTCACTTTGAACAAGACCTGGAGATATTTAAACTCCTTCACTTGTGGCAGCACCTCTCTCCCAACATGCACTATGCACTACACTATTTTCTGGGAGAGGATAGTGGCTTGCGATGGAGGTGCTGACTCTTCACAGATTATGGCCTGATGACGCTAACATAAAGTACATCATCTGTTAAAAGGAGGTGTCCCCAAACCACACGTGACTCCAGCTGGGCTATGAGATCCTGTCCACCAGGCTGTCACATTTTCAAAAAATCAAGATCGAACAAATTTGAAATGACCTGCAATTCGTTCTAATTAATTTGAAAACATGGAGCCACTAGTTAAGCCAAACGGCCTGAACTAATTTCACAGATTATTTGCGAGAAACACAAGTTTAACAATGTGATTGGGATTGAGTGCAGCTCTTTAATTATTAACTATTTTACCTGCTGACGAGATTATGCGCTCAGAGCACACAGATGTTCCTGGTGCACAGGTATTTCTGAGCCAGCTTTGACAGCTGCGGATACAAGTTTCTGGCAAGGGGCCTGCTGAGGCTCTGTGCCGAATAATATGTAGCCAAACGAGGCTGTACACTTGGCGCTGCTCCACTCATCTGTGTTGCCTCTGCTGTCTCAGTGGGATGTTAAGCTAGCATTTGAGTCCACAGATTTGTTTTCCTTCAAGACTACTGCAGTTGCATTTTACAGTCGACAAACAGCCTTATCTTTATTTGTGACTTTGCAATCCTCTGTGTAGAACCCAAAATACTTCAACACACTGCTTCTCGGATGTTTTGGTGTCAAACTTTTGATCAGGGTCATTTGGGTAGTTTCTGTTGTCATTATGATTTAAAAAGAGCAAACACAATTGTTTGATAATAAATGGCTTCACCCAACCACTAACCATGAGTGAAAGAAATGTTTTTGTATTATCATTCATATTCTCTGAAAAATGGCCAAGAAATCACAAATTCTGCCAGGGTATGTAAACTTATGAGCACAACTGTAAATCTGTCACCCATCACTCGCTTGCATCATTCATTTTGCTCAGGACGTTCTTGGCACACAGCCACTGCTGAGGAATACATGCCCCAGTAAACCCAAATGTTGAACCTGGGCACAACTTACAAAAAAAAGCACAGAGGGCAGACCTTGAATTTAAAAGCATTCACATTTAATTTGTTCAAAGTCATTTCTATGAAACAGGTCTGAGTATTTAGGTGGTTAGGTTATTAAAGTTTAAAATAGAAATAATTCCTGCTGCATCTAGGAGTACAAATGGCAGTAAACATATTTAATTGGTGTGAGGACTATGAGGGGGTTCTTGGAAAACTTTCTCCCTTGTAAGGGGTCCCGGGTCCCAAAAAGTTTGAGGACCCCTGCTCTAGCCAACACCAACTGGAAACATGCTTCACTTGACAAACACAGCTGCACAGCAGGTTGGTGACTGTTGGTAGGGACTAACAGCGTATTAGGTGTGATCACAGCACAGGAGGATGACCGCTGACTGGCCTGTCTCACCAGATCTTCTTATAATATTCTAGTCTAACTTTACTGTTGTTTCCACTTGAGTGTGTGAGCAGCTTCACGCTGTTGCTGCTGCTGCTGCTGCCACCGCCGCTGCTGCTGCCATGCCCTCACCACAGTGAAAAGAAGCTCCACAGTGAACTGATTTTATTGTTAAGGTGTTCCAGTTATTACTAATTCTGAATATTGCACATACCCATAACCAGTGGTCTGGTGATTCTCCATTTGTTGACATCTTTTATTTCTCATTCTCCATCTTGGATTTCTGTTTGCTACACGCACATACACACACACTAATACAGTCTGCTGAAGTCAAACCACACCAGTACATGCATGGACACGCTTCAACTCCCCTGAGCAGTGACCACTTTTCTTAAAGCATTTTTTTCTGTGTTTTACTGGATGTGGATGTGTTTAAACCTCAATTGGTCAGTACTGTGTGTGTGTGTGTGTGTGAGTGTGGGCGTAGCTGGTGCTGTGACCATGATTGTGCTCATCTCTGTTCTGTAGGCTACTTGCCACTCTCTACTGAATAAAGCAACAGTAAAAGAAAAAAAGGAAAACAAAAAAGCAGTAAGTTTGGAGAATCTTTTCCCTCAGACACCTTTCCTCCTGAAGCAAAAAAGCCAGTTTTTGCATCTTATTCATTTGATTTTTTTATCTCTTCATCATTTTTAAAATTTGGTTTTAATTTGGTGTTTCTCTGGAACTGTTTTATCTCTCCATATTCAGCTTCGTCTACAACCCTCTCTTAAAATCATTGAACTAATATCAGCACCATTTTATGTATTTTCAATTAACAATTCCCAGGAAACCAAGAATTTCTTTCTTTCTGACTCTGTTTGTACCCAGAGACATGTCTCAGTCTGCCATCCAAGGCCCAGCATGAGACACCCTGTTACCCACAGAGCATGGGCTGACTAATGCGTGTGCAGTACTGGCATCCAATGTGTGTATGGTGTGTTTTGCTATGAGAAAATTAGTTGGCAAGAGAGGAACAGGGTGAGTCAGAGAGAGAGATAAAGCATGACAGAGTAGCACAGACAGTGACAGGGAGGGACCTGAATTCAGTGTATTGTCAATAGGGCTGCAACAATTGGATGACAAAATTGACTATGTTGATTATACAGATTTGTCAACGTGGATTCATAGTGTCGACGCATCGTATAAAACCATAAACTCAGAAACTTTGTAAAAGGAACCATCTAAATGTTCACTTTTTTCTGCAATGAAGTACAGGAAGTGCTGGGGGCAGTATTGCTTCCATTGTCTGTCATGACTGCATTACCAATGAAGAGGAACAAATGAATGATCAGTATGATGAAGACGTAATAAAAGCAAGACTGAAACTTTTGACAGTATGAGAGCATTTCTGTTACTGTTAGTAAGTATTATTTAAGTATTTAAGTATTATTATATATATTAATATATATTATACTTTTCAAAAATGAAACTCACAAAGCTCAGGACTGCACTGAATTGCTGACATAAATCTCTTGTTTGACCTAAATCCACTCAAATCCGAATCAAACATCAATGTAAATCTTACAGTTAAGTTTAGTTGATCAAATTTTGTTTGTACAATGACACACTTCTGTCCAGCGGACATATTCTAGAACTTATCACAGCAGGTAAGCAGCAAATAGAGACAATGTATCTAATCATAGGCCTAACTCTGCTGACTCACAAATAAACCAAATACATCAAGAAGCAGATTAACCAGCACCACTAGACTTAGGACACCTGTGCTCTGAATTCAGTTGCATTCCTTCAATGGACCCTCCCCACCCCTCCACCCCCATGGTGATTCTCCAATCTGCCTTGGGTAAGGTCAGTCGACTAAGACGTATGGCAGGAGGTGTAGCTGCAGGTGTACTTGTAAGTGGGTGTGTCTGTGTGTTTGTTTCCATGTTATTGTGTTTACACCAATCAGCCACAACATTAAAACCACTGACACGTAAAGTAAATAACATCAGTGCAATCTTCTGCTGGGAAACCTTGTCCTGACATTCATCCGGATGTTACTTTTGACATGTCCCACCCAACTGAACATTGTTGAAACCCCCCACCCCCACCCACACACAGAGGAACATGGCAGAGAGCCTGAGGTACCCCCCATATCCCAATCTGTGCGGCCTAACTTTTGGTAAACATCAGTTTTGCTTCTCTCTGATGATCCAACCCTATTGCCAGAGAGAATTTCCAGGACTGCACTGTTTTTTAAACAACACAATAGTCATTATGCAGTGAATGAGCATGGCATCTCCAGTATGATAAAGGTTTGGAAAAGACTGGTTATGGCATGAACTAGATTTTGGAGATAAGACAAACATAGTTTTGTAGACCTTTATACATTGATGGGTATAAATCTGCTGAACCTCTGACAGCTGTTGGGTGTTGTTAATGGGCGGTCTGGTATAATTGTGACCACACTCTCGTGATGTTGTATGGTACAATCGTGCTATGCTACATCACTCCTGCACAGAGTTTCAATTACAAAATTAAAGAAATGTGACACTGATGTTCTTGAGTTGAAGCAATTTACAACACTGCAATCGTCCATGGAGTAATCTGCATTTGCTGAAAATATTCAAACACTGCTTTTGGGGCTATTTTTAGAGGGGACTAGGCTTGTTAATAGAAGTTGGGAGGCTTGTGCATTAAAATGCACTTACAACTTCAAAGTCTGTAGGTGCACTTTAATTTTTAATGTGTTTACAAGTTATTGCACAACACCAAGTGTTGTGGATGCTGTTTCTGTTAATGAGGTTTGGGCTGGGGCTGTTTAGAGAAGTCCCTACAAGGACTGAGATACAATAACATGCAAATGAGAATATGGGTGTCTGTGTACAGTGCAAGTGTACTGATACATCAATGCAATACCTAAGTTTGGAAAATTTTACACAGGCTTATGTTGTTGTAGGATTCAATGAATATGAACAAAACTTTAATTTACTGTCTCTCATTAATTTAAATGAACGATGTGTATTAGTCATGGCCAGATTTTTGTATTAAGATATACCCCTTCCACCTATCAACCTATCCCTTTATTCAGTTATATAACAGTTATATAACAGAAACTGAGCAGAAAGTGTCCCAATTCAATCTACTAACATTCCATTAGAAAAGTATAA
The DNA here is from genome assembly GCA_033238685.1 of Lates japonicus. Classification (NCBI taxonomy): domain Eukaryota; kingdom Metazoa; phylum Chordata; class Actinopteri; family Centropomidae; genus Lates; species Lates japonicus. The sequence continues at coordinate 1,390,226 of BRZM01000096.1, forward strand.
CACAAACCCATCCTGGTGATGTCCAACAGCCAAATCTCTCTTCTTCACAGTGAATATTCAACAATGCTCACTTCAGGTGTCATGGACCACCTTGAAAACAACTGAATTCCTCTTGCATTCTCTAGCTCATCCATTGTAGCTGACCATTTTTGGGCTCATTTTGGCAGTGAATAAGCCAGCCAGTGTTATGAGCTGACTTTCAGCAGAGGCTGCGGCAAGGTTCATTCAAACTCTCAGCATTGCTAAATTAATACCTTCAAAATTATTTTAAGTTATTAAAAAAAACAACAAAAAAAAACATGGGACATGTAATAGGGAGAGCGGTGCACTATCTAACTATATTTGAACAGGTATGATCTCTTGTGAGAAGTGAGTAACTGAGTGATAGTCCATGGCTCAAACTGCTGGAATCACAAGTTTAAGAGTAATGCCAAACTGTAGCTCAGTTAAAAAGACTTAGAAGTCATTAAAAATCTGTGCTCATTTATAATAATCAGCAAGGAAACTTTTTAATATATCAAGAATTAGAAACAAAGTTTGGCATTTTTGTTACAGTGACAGCACTTCAGCCATGTTTGAGTTCAGTGAGTGGGATTATGCTCTCAGAGCTCCAATCAAGTAATAGAGAGCTTTGTTTTCCATACATGAGCGTCTAACGGCATGATGCTTCCAGCACCACTTAACCCCTCATACTCTGAGTCCAACCAAATTGAGTGCACCAGCGTCCTGTACCTAATTACCACTTGTGATGATTAAGTACTGTATCAGTACACTGCTACAGTGTGTGAGTATAGGGATACACTAGCATGTACAGACGCGTGCACCAACACCCACACCCACAACTTTTGAGCGGGGTTCATGTGGAGGCACAACCACCCACTGTGCTCCCTCACACACCTCTTTACCCTGTCATCCTCTTCCTTTTCCCTTCATTCTAATTTATGCTTTCCGTTCATCTGCCACAACTTTCACCTGGCAGTTGCTGCCTGTCATCATTGAAAGAGTGTGTGGGGCAAGGTTGGGCTGGGAAATCAATTCAATCTGACACAGTCCATCCCAGAATCATTATCAGTAAGGTAACCCCTCTGCTCCAGCTCCCCTTTAATGAAACATTCCTGTTTACTTTGTCAACATAGTACAAAGAGTGCTTTAAAATGAAGGGCAGATGCTTGTACGGGGTCATGAACTGCTACGGGTTGCTTCATTAACTCTCTAAAAAGACTTATATGGTTGTTTTAAGACCCTCAGATGTAGTTTGGACCTTAATAATCAGTTTGATGGAGTAGGCACTAAACTCCTCATGTCTGGAAAACAACAAGGTAAAAACACTTTGACAACCTTGTGGTTTATTCCCAGCACCACCCTTTTCAGGGCGTAAAACAGATATAGGAAAGAAAGAGATGGAGGGAAGAGGTGGAAAAATACAACAACGTAACAAACAATCAAAGTATTGATGTTCCTGTCCTTTTAAAAACAAAGCATCATTTAGGTATCTTTAATCAATCGATCAGTTCTGAATTGTATTATTTGGAAAAAATATTATCTCTTTTGTTGTTTCTATAAGTCACTGTGAACAGTGTTTTCTCCATGTTTAAACTGATTTTGAAATGAACCCACAAGATGACTGTAAACAGAAACTTCTACAGTGAGGAAGGTTTACAAACTGAAACCACCGGTTACAGATGATCGGTGCTGTTAAGAAGTTTCACAACTTTGTTTCTTCACTGCTGAACAATTTAAGCAGGACTTCCCCTCTCTCCTCCTCCTTGTCCTGTTTTCAATCTCCTCTCGCAATTAGTCAATTGGCCATCCTATTGGATGAGTCTGCTTGTGCATACTGAGTCTGTAGAGCTAACGTGGGCATGGTGAAAAAGCAATATTTTGCAGAGTAACATATTCAGCTGTCCCTCACAACAACTAGGAAGAGACAAGGAGAGTGGGTGTGCCAACACACAGCAGAATGTTCATCAAATCTGTCTGAGTGCAAACACAAAGACTTAACCTGAAGCAACCTAGATGTGCAAAACCACCAGCTGGGTGTGATAGATGACTTCATCAGGTTTGATGAGTGCAACAGAAATCAGCTACATGAATAATTGTTACAGCAATAATTGCTTTTCTGCACTGCGTCTCGTGTCTTAGCAGACTCAGTATGGCAGACTCAGCCAATAGGATGGCCAATTGACTTTAACTGGTGAGTAAGTTGAAAAAAACAGGATGAGAGGAGGAGAAGTCCTGCTTAAGTGTTCAGCAGTGAAGGAACAAAGTTAAACTATAGCAACTTTGACTTGCATCTGTAACCGGTGGTTTTGTGTTTATAAGCCTTCCTCACTGTGAGCTCTCTGTTTACACATGATCATCTTGGAGTTCATTTGTGTGCTTTCCAGTGCCAAAGCCAAGCTGAAATAAGAAAGGTTGGAGAAGCATTTTGATACGGTGACCTCTATATAGAAACAATAAATAGAGAATAATGCTGAGGGGTGTCGCCAGCTGCCCTTCTTTTTCCACCTCCCTTCTTCCTCAGGAAAATCAAACAGACAACAACTTTATTAACCCAGAGCCTTCAATTTATTCAGTGATACTTCATTTTGAAATGGATAACTTGTTTTTTTAAAGGACAGAACACTATCACTCTTTAGATTGTTTGTTACGTTGTTGTATTTTCACCTCTTCCCTCCATCTCTTTCTTTCCCTATATCTTGCTTGTCATTGTTTCTGAAAAGGGTGGTGCTGGGAATAAATCCACAAGGTTGTCATAAAAGTGTTTTTACCTTGTTGTTTTCCAGACATGAGGAGTTTAGTGCCTACTCCATCAAACTGATTATTAAGGTCCAAACTGCATCTGAGGGTCTTAAAACAACCATATAAGTCTTTTTAGAGAGTTAATGAAGCAACCCGTAGCAGTTCATGACCCCGTATACATCTGCCCTTCATTTTAAAGCACTCTTTGTACTATGTTGACAAAGTAAACAGGAATCATTTCATTAAAGGGCTAGACATGATTGTACTGATAATGATTCTGGGATGGACTGTGTCAGATTGAATTGATTTCCCAGCCCAACCTTGCCCCACACACTCTTTCAATGATGACAGGCAGCAACTGCCAGGTGAAAGTTGTGGCAGATGAACGGAAAGCATAAATTAGAATGAAGGGAAAAGGAAGGATGACGGGGTAAAAGAGGTGTGTGAGGAGCACGGTGGGTGGTTGTGCCTCCATGAACCCGGCTCAAAAGTTGTGGGTGTGGGTATTGGTGCACGCGTCTGTACATGTTAGTGTATCCCTATACTCACACACTGTAGCAGTGTACTGATACAGTACTTAATCATCACAAGTGGTAATTAGGTACAGGACGCTGGTGCACTCAATTTGGTTGGACTCAGAGTATGAGGGGTTAAGGGTGCTGGAAGCATCATGCAGTTAGACACTCATGTATGGAAAACAAAGCTCTCTATTACTTGATTGGAGCTCTGAGAGCATAATCCCACTCACTGAACTCAAACATGGCTGAAGTGCTGTCACTGTAACAAAAATGCCAAACTTTGTTTCTAATTCTTGATATATTAAAAAGTTTCCTTGCTGATTATTATAAATGAGCACAGATTTTTAATGACTTCTAAGTCTTTTTAACTGAGCTACAGTTTGGCATTACTCTTAAACTTGTGATTCCAACAGTTTGAACATGGACTATCACTCAGTTATCACTTCTCACAAGTCATACCTGTTCAAATGGTTAGATGTTGCACGCTCTCCTATTACATGTCCATGTTTTTTTTGTTGTTTTTTTAATAACTTAAAATAATTTTGAAGGTATTAATTGTAATGCTGAGAGTTTGAATGAACCTTGCATGACCTCTTATGAAAGTCAGCTCATAACGCAGCTGTTATTCACTGCCAAAATGAGCCCAAAAAATGGTCAGCTACAATGGATGAGCTAGAATGCAAGAGTTCAGTTGTTTCAAGGTGGTCCATGACACCTGAAGTGAGCATTGTTGAATATTCATGAAGAAGAGGTTGGCTGTTAGACATCACCAGGATGGGTTTGTGTTATACTTTCTAATGGAATGTTAGTAGTTAATTAGAGCACTTTCTGCTCAGTTTCTGTTATATAACTGTTATATAACTGAATAAAGGGAAAATAGGTTGATAGGTGGAAGAGGGGTATATCTTAATACAAAAATCTGTAATATACACATCGTTCATTTAAATTAATGAGACAGTAAATTAAAGTTTTGTTCATATTCATTGAATCCTACAACAACATAAGCCTGTGTAAAATTTTCCAAACTTAGGTGTGCATTGATGTATCAGTACACTTGCACTGTACACGAACACCCATATTCTCATTTGCATGTTATTGTATCTCAGTCCTTGTAGGGACTTCTCTAAACAACTGGCCCAAAGCCTCATTAACAGAAACAGCATCACAACACTTGGTGTTGTGCAATAACAACAAACACATTTAAAGGATTAAGGTGCGCGGACTTTGAGTTTGTGGTGCGTGCAAGCCTCCAGCTGGTGAGCCTGAGTCTAAAAATGACTGGCGTTTGAATATTTTCGGCAATGCAGATTACTCCGTGGACGTTGCGACGTTGTGAGGCCAGCTCCAGTGTCACGACTGCTGGTGCAACGGTGAAGGCTCTGTGCCCGGGGAGTGATGGCCGGCATGTGTACCATGCAACGTCGCGGAGATCGACGGTCTGTGCGGACGGCCCGTGTGACGCGGCGCTGTCGGGGACTCGGCGAATTATGCCCATCGATATGAGATGCGCAAAACTATGTTTGTCAGCAGCTCTTAGTTCATGCCGTAACCAGTCTTTTTCAGGCAGCGTCATACTGGAGATGCCATTCGCACCATGTGTTTCGACGTGATTGTTTAAAGTGATGCGATCTGAAGTCTCTCTGGCAACTGGGAATTGGATCATCGAAGAAACAAAACGATGTTCTAAAAGTAGGCGCTGAATGAGGATTATGGGGGCCTCGGGCTCTCTGCCATGTTCCTGCAATGATGATGGGTAGTGAGGGTTCGTTGGTGAGACATGTCGAAAAGCATTGCTCAGGACCAGATGTCGGGATTAATTTCCCAGCCAGATGCGCTGATGTTACTGCGTCGGTGGACTGTCTTGTGGCTGATCAGTGTTTGGCAGCATGGAGGCTGGGCGCACGACACCCGCTGCAGGGGCGTGCGCCTGCGGCTGCGCCTCACCGCCATGCGTTGGTCGACCCAGGCGGTGGAAGGGTGCCGTGAAGTGGTGGTGAGGAATGCGGCAGTTCAGGCTGTCTGGTGTGCTGATGCATCTGCTGTGATGTTGTTGGGTCGGGCGGAGGCCTGCGGTCAGTGCATTGTCTCTGTTGCAACACCTGCTGTGATCAGGACCACAGGCTGTCGCTGGACAGAGGTCTGTCGTGTACCGGCAAGGCTGATCAACTAAACTGCTGTCAGATTTACATTGATGTTTGGTCCGGACGGTGGTTGGAGCAAACAAATTTATGTTGCAATTCGATGCAGTCCTGAAGCTTTGATTTCGGGCCCACCAGTATAATATATTGACAGCAGGCATGTGGAAGTAATGCTGCCCAACAGTGACAGTGCTCTCATGCAATCAAAAAGTTCGGTCTTGCTTTATTAAATGTTCATCGCACGATCGTTCGTTGTTCTATTCGTTAGTGGCTGGTGGGCTGTGCCTTCGCAACCTTTCGTTGCGAGAAAAAGTGAACATTAGATGGTTCGCTGCAAAGTTCTGAGGTTTATCAGTTTTATGTGATCGCGTCGCACTGTAGTCGGTTGACCGTCGTTTGATCGTCGTGTTGCGGTATTGACTGTTACGCTGAATTCGGGTCCTCTGTCTTTGTCTGTGCTGCTGCGGCGTGCTTTATCTCTGTTTCACCCTGTTCCTCTCTTGTAATAATTTTCTCATGTGGCACACCATGCACGTTGGACCGGTACTACCTGCGCGTCGGTATGCTATTGAGGTGTCTCGACGGATGACGAACTTCAGACGTAATGAAGCCTGGCAATTTCCTCTCGCCCACGAACTCGAATGTCTTGTCTGTTT
>BRZM01000096.1:1409804-1422396 GCA_033238685.1 Lates japonicus
TAACTTTTATTTAAATAAATACAGTTTTTAAAACAATAACAAATAAAACGTGAACTGAAAATATTTGCTTTTCTTTGTCTTGTTATAAAACCTTGAAGCTCCATGTGCACGTTAAACGCCGCCGTGGAGGAGAGGGAGGGGTGAGAAGGAGGAGGTTTATCGTGCTGGAATACTACTGTCCTAATCCGATCTTAGAGGATAGAGGCTTAGTGGAACCTCAGGTTTGGTTGCTGACTACAAATATTAGCCGAGAGGAAACATCCAGACAACCAGACCTTCTGACCACACAGTTTTATTACTCGATTTTAACTCACTCATGTCCGCGGTTTGACAGCTGACCCCGGTCAGTTATCATCCTGCTTTAATCTGGGCGATTACTCGTCTCCACCTCCACCGAGCTGCCCAGGAGGCCATTTTAATATCTGCCAGGCAGTGCTGATCGCCGTCTTCTGTTACCCATCTGATTATCCATTCTGTTGAACCACAAACTTGTGAGGATGAAGGACCGATTATGCAGCTGAAGTTGGAGTGTAGGCAGACTTACCACAGGTCAGGTTCACTCCGAGGAACACCTGTTGACAGCACAGGCCTTCATGTGCCTCCTGATTACCTCAGTAATGTGGTTTTTAAGAGCAGGTTACTGTGCCTGCATAATGTCTGTGTCTAATGTCACAGTATGAAATCACCAAATCACTGCATGTTCAACACATGAAACAGAAATATTAGAAGCATAAGAAGCAGCAGATTAGACACAGGACAGGAGCTTCTCTTCAAATATAAACAGAATCTGAAATCGCATGGCTTGGTTTATTTGTAAATATTTGACACAACAGGTATCACCTGTTGATCTGTGACATCCAGTTTATTGTTAAGCGATGAATGTGACACTCAGTAGTTAAGACTGGAGAGTCAGCGCAGCGCCACGCATTCATTTGCGAACCTGTAGGTGTCCTCAGATGACAGCAGCAGCACCCAGAGCCGTGGGTGAACTGAACCACTGTCACAGGAAACTGTATGAGTGGAGCTGGAAGTCAGTATGGAGAGGTGTGACTGAGTAATAACCTATAAGTGTTGGGTTATTTATGACAGCAGGATTCTGGACAAGATTTATTGCATAAATTGTAGGTGCCAAGAAGATCAGATCAGCACAGACCTCATTCTACTGTGTGAATAATAATTACTATAAACCCTTATTAAACATTAAATATTAGCCACGTTTGATCCACCTTCTCATCTAAATGTAGTAGTGTAGATAGAAACCCCCAACAGCTGTGAATCTGGACAGTACGCTTGTTTTTCTACTCCAGCATACCTGTTAGAAGCTGCTGCAGCGCTGGACCAACACACTGCTAGGAGCAATAGATTCAAAAGCACAGACCCATGAAAATCCCTCGACCTCACAGTAACATTTATTAAAGCATACAAACCACGGTAAAGTTAACATTACACAGTAAGAATGAGGTCTGTGAGTTGATTCCTGTCCTGTGCCTGCAGGCACCAGTATTGCAGAAATACCTAAAATCATCTTAGCTTGGAAAATGAATATTGCCTCTGAAACCTTCAAATATATATATTTTTTCTATATTTTGTGTGATACTGGAGCTAGTGGAGGATACTAAATGTGTTGTGTTATTCTGAGGTTTCTTCATTTCATCCTCAGGTTCAGTTTTGACCCACTTGTTTGTGTTTAACAGAAGAGTGATGCTGGAGGAGACTACGGTCCTTGTGGGAGAATGAGGCTTTATGGACGATTTCTTGCTCAGGTATGTTGTTTTTGTGTCTATTCTCACTTTTCTAAAGGGAAATTCTTGATTGCTGATCTCTCTCTCTCTCTGTGTGTGTGTGTGTGTGTTTCAGATTGAAGATATCCGCATCAGCATCGACAAGATTGATGAGAGCGTCACAGAAATCAAAAAAGTCTACTCCACCATCCTGTCAGCCCCCACATCTGATCAGAGTAACTGCCTCTGACACACACACACACACACACACACACACACAACACCAACATTCACCGGCCACTTTATTAGGTCCATCTGTTCAACTTCTCATCAACACTAATATCTAATCAGCCAATCAGACGGCAGCAACTCAGTGCATTTAGTCATGTAGACATGGTGAAGACGAGTGTTTCAGAAACTGCTGATCTACTGGGGTTTTCCTTCACAGCCATCTCAAGGGTTTACAGAGAATGGACTGAAAAAGAGAAAATATCCAGGGAGCAGCAGTTCTCTGGGTGAAAATGCCTCGTTGATGCCAGAAGTCAGAGGAGAATGGCCAGACTGCTTTGAGCTGATAGGAAGGCAACAGTAACTCAGATAACCACTGGTTACAACTAAGGTCTGTAGAGGATCATCTCTGAAGCAGGCAGACTACAGCAGCAGAGGACCACACTGGGTGTGACTACTATCAGCTAAGAACAGGAAACCGAGGCTGCAGTTCACACACGTTCACCAAAACTGAACAACAGAAGATTGGAAAAATGTTACCTGGTCTGATGAGTCTGGATTTCTGCTGCAACATTCAGATGGTGATGAACACTTGGATCCATCCTGCCTTGTATCAACAGCTCAGGCTGCTGCTGCTGGTGGTGTAATAGTGAGGGATATTTTCTTTTGGAGCCTAACTGAGCATCGTTTAAACGCCACAGCCTACCTGAGTATTGCTGCTGACCATGTTCGTCCCATTCTGACCACAGTGTACCAATGGTTTCTTCAGCATGACAGTGAGTTCACTGAACTAAAAATGACCTCCAGATCTCAGTCCAGTAGAGCACCTTTGAGATGTGGTGGAACGAGAGATTCACATCATTAATGTGCAGCCGACAAATCTGCAGCAGCTGTGTGATGCTATCATGTCAGTGTGGACCAAAATCTCTGAGGAATGTTTCAAGCTCCTTGTTGAATCTATGCCACAAAGAGTTAAGGCAGTTCTGAAGGAAAACGGGGGTCCAACCAAAAACCAGCAAGGTGTAGCTAATATGAGTATATGTTAAATATATTAACTCTTGCTGTTAATGATCTCCCTCTGTTCTTACTCTCTCTCTTTCAGAAACACAGGATGACCTTGAAGCCCTCACCAATGAAATCAAGAAGTCAGCCAACAATGCTAGAAACAAACTGAAGAGTCAGTATTTGACTTTTTTTTCCCACTTGTACTGGGTTTTTTTTTTGGTTTTTTTTTACCTTTTAACAGAATGGAGTAATGGAGTGTTTGTATTGTATTTCTGTTGTCTTGTGTTATCAGGTATTGAGCGCCAGCTTGAGTCAAACACAGATGAGAGGGCCTCAGCTGACCTCAGGATACGCAAGTCACAGGTCAGACAATACACCTTTAAAATAAGCAGAAATTAACCCCACGTGTTCATTATGAGGTTAGAGCTGAAACGTTGTGACACTTCTGGAGGAGGTGAAACTTCACAGCCTGCAACATCCAACGTTTACAGTGATATCTGTGAATAAAAGGTTTTTCACTTATAAAATAATCAAAAATAACCTAAAACAATACAGATGTAAAACTAGAAATGCTTGGATGAGAATAAGGGAAACCACAGAGGAGAAAACTGCTGATTTACTTTTGAATATATCATATACAGTACTCATCATGTTTCATATTAAATGTGACAAACTGAAAGCTCTGACTGTATTAGACTACACTGTCACCCAGTGTGGCTTTTCAGCACCATGGAAAGCACCTGATGATTTTCTGGTGAATTTATTGACCATTGACATGATGAAGCTCTTAAGTTGAGCTCTCTGGGTGTGTGCAAATGTTGAAGAAACTAAAAACAAATTTAGGAAACATTTAAGGAACGATTCTTAACCTTTATAAGAACCGCTGTACTTCATATTACAGCACAGATCTCATTACTCTGTAAGTTAACAAATTAAAATAATAATCACAATGTTCCCTATTAAACATTAAAGCTTAGCCATGTTTGATCCACCTACATCTATATATAGTAGTGCTACATTACTTTATTACAATACATTGTCAGAGTTTTTCCTCTTTGGATCACAATGGAAACTTTCCACAGCTGTAAATCTGACAAAGGTACGTTTGTTTTCTACTCCAGCGCACCTGTTTTGAGCTGCTGCAGTGCTGGACCAACACACCTGCAAAGAGCCAATATTCAAGAGTGTTATAGATTTTTAGGGATTTATCTGCACCTGGCTCCAGGATAGTTCAACTCAGTGGTTTGCCGGTTAGGACAAAGGAGCATGAAGACCACTGTATTTCCTTTCTTTAGTTTAATAAGGTGAAGTTTGGAATTTGGGTATCTGACAGAAAATAGAAATAACGCATGATATCAGTCATATGGCACAATCCAACATTTCAAAGGTTAAACCAACAAAGGACATCCTAAATACTGACTCAAATCTTAACAAGTCACCACTAAAATAATAACTTAACCAGTAATGCAGATAAAATGATTTAAATGACTCTTGTTCATTTTCTGATATGTTTCATGATATTTGCATTAAACACACACATGTTTTAAAGTCAGTTAACAGGGAATCTGCACTTTTCATTTTCCCAGCATGCTATTCTGGCCAAGAAGTTTGTAGAGGTGATGACAAAGTACAACGAGGCTCAAGTTGACTTCAGAGATAAGAGCAAAGGACGAATTGCCCGACAGCTGGAGATCAGTGAGTTACAGCTGATTAACACACGCTACGATCAGACAAGAGGACGATGTTATCACAAACATCAAACTGTGCTGATGGACATGTTGCTGGTGTTGAGCAGAAACACTTCAGACATCTGCAGCTTCATCAATCACTTTTCACATCACATGAAAACCTTCACATTTTATAACTACTTTCACATGTCACAGTCATAAGGTATCAGATGATGTTATTACTCCTTCAGATGTGACCTGATGGTCTGATTGGGCCTATGTGCCACAGCACTTAGTCATTTTTTACACTGAGCCATGACAGATCTCATAAAGGCCACATGGTAAGGGTATCCATACAGGCCTACTGATCACTTTTCACACTGGAATCTATTAAATATTAGAACATAGATTAAAGGGTCGTTACAGTCACTGACACTGAGTTTATATTGTTGAAAAAACACAGGTTTTGTAAAATTGTCTGTGTCTGTTGTTAGAAACACAGCAGATACATTTGATTTTGTTGGATAGTGAAAGAAATGGAATATAATATACAAAGATATGTTTTCATTAGTGTGTAATCAGCTAAAAATGATCATCACTGTGTTCATTCTCTTAGAATGAGCAGTTTATATATACATAGGGAGCAGGTCCTCTTCCACAGTCAGCCATGTTTCTACAGTAGCCCAGAATGGACAAATTGAACCAAACAGTGGCTACGTGTAGGGCTGAAAACACAGCCTGTTACATGTCAGCTTTTATCTGCAAGTACAGATTACCAATTAAACTGTGTGGCTGTATAATTATTACTAATAATCAATAAACTTGCAGGAGAGGACTCAGGTTAGCTTCCCTGTCATCAGCAGCAAAGACGCTTTCAGAGTGTGTGGGTTTGATATTTTGTCCTGACTTTCAGACGTTTGGGGTCAACGTCTGTCCATCTATGATTTTAAAAACACTTAATTTTTTATCTAAAACGCCTTTTTAACTGTCATGTCTGCCCATCACAGCTGGGAAAGCAACGACTGATGAGGAACTGGAAGAGATGCTGGAGGGAGGAAACTCAGCCGTCTTCACTGCTGGGGTAAGACTGACATTACTACCACTGTAATTTGTTGATCTATTTCTGTTTTTGTATTTTCCCTTTTAATGTATTTTCATTGTCCTGCTGACTATTTTATCTTCTTTTGTTACTGCTCCCCCAGATTACGGAGTCTAAGATCAACCAGCAGGCCCTGAATGAGATTGAGGCTCGTCACAAAGACATCATGAGGCTGGAGAGCAGCATCAAAGAGCTCCATGACATGTTTGTTGATATCGCCATGCTGGTTGAGAACCAGGTACACACACACTCACACACACACACACACACACACACACACACACACACACACACACACACACACACACACACACACACACACACACACACACACACACACACAGCTGATCTCCTAATCTAGTTCCATGATTAAATCCAGTGGAGTGTGTAGAGACAAAAATGGCCACAGTTACAGTTTTTTCAGTGTTCTGCACAGTCAGCAGCCTTCATGTGGACTGAATCACTTTTCAGTAATGACCACATGTGACAAACCTCTGTGTATTAACACTCAGTTTTAAAAGATGCGTGGGTGTGAAGAGTGGGTGGCAGGCTAAGAGGATAAGAAGACCACTATCTGAAGAATTTTTAAAATGAAATCTAAACTTGACCTTAAGTCGGTGCAAAAGCTTTAAAAGTGGGGTGATGTGTGATAATTTATGAGTGTGAATTAGAAGCTGTGCGGCAGCATTTTGCACAGATTGGAGGGATTAACAGAAGAGACGAAGGCGTTGACAAGCAACTCCAAGTCACTTTTTGAGATAACAGTCTTGAGTTTAGCAATGTTTCGTAAATGGAAGAAACAAAATCGGGTCAGAGACTTGACATGAGACTCAAAAGTCATAGATTGATCAAAAATGACACCAACGTTCTGAACCTTAGATGGAAGAAAAAGACCCAAACCTCTGTTTGACTTGAGCACTAATGCCTTCAGGAGCAATAATTAGACACGTCTTGTCTGAGTTGAGTTGCAAAAGTTTGTGTTGCAGTTCTGCTCTGACTCTCTCTGTCTTTTCCACTCTCTGTGTGAATGCAGTGCATGATGGGATATATCAGTTGTATGCTGCTTTTCATGATGCATTATGGGATACTATGAGTCCATTATATAGGGTATAATAATTCTCACTATACGTCCGGGCAGCACTACAAAATGGCGGTATAGTGAGTAGTGAGTGATTTCAGACACAGCCCTCATCTTTTTTTTTGTGGTTTGATTTAGGTTTTTACTAAAGGAAACATCCACTGTTTCAGAGCAGTTTTACTTACTGTGAGAAGAGTTTTGAAAAAGTGAACCCAGTATTGAGAAACCTCCATGGCACTTTGATTTTTACTTTGTTGGTCTGCAATCTGACATCATGACACAACAAAGAGTAAAACACATCTTTTCACCCAGATTTTTAAAACATGTCCTGTATTGATTACATAATGTGGAACAATCAGCTTGTTAAACAATAAGAAGACAGGACCCTGCAGTGTAAGAGTCTCCACTGTGATGCTGTGTTTTAGATGAAGAAATATTGTGTTAACACATATTCTGAATGGCCACAATCAGACAACGTCTTCTGAATATGTTGCGATATCATATATTTATAAACACGTTGTGATCAGTCACTGTGGCTGTTCTAACAGTAAGATGAGCAGCTGATCCCAGAGCTGTGCAGGAGAACTGACCTGACAATCATTATGGAGAGGAGAGTCCACCTCTGTCAGTCCTCCAGGCTGGACATTAGATCATAAAACTGCTCACGTGTTTGATAAAATGAAGTCAGTCAACACAACACAACACAACACATTTCCACTGCCAGTGTGAGCATCACAAACATATACATCCTCCTTGTTAATTGTCTGTCTGTCCTCCCATGCTGTCTTCTCTCACATCACTCCATCTGGGCCCATGCACCTCCAGGGAGGCATGATTGACAGGATTGAGAGCAACATGGACCAGTCGGTGGGCTTTGTAGAGAGGGCGGTGGCCGATACCAAGAAAGCAGCCAAATTCCAGCAGGAGGCGCGCAGGGTGAGTTTATTCACCAGAGACATGGATGTAATGGCCTGCTCTAACAGTCCCATACTTGATGGAGTTTTCTGAAGGCTTTAGTTCCCTCTGATAATCTTTTCATATGTAACAGAAATATATTTACTGAATGAGGACCAGGGCTAAGTTTTCAGGCCACTTGAGATCTCCTAATCTAGTTCCAGGATTAAATCCAGTGGAGTGTGTAGAGTGATAAAAATGGCCACAGTTACTTTTTCAGTGTTCTGCACAGTCAGCACAGCAGCAGTTCATGTGGACTGAATCACTTTTCAGTAATGACCACATGTGACAAACCTCTGTGTATTAACACTGAGTTTTAAAAGATGCGTGGGTGTGAAGAGTGGGTGGCAGGCTGTTCAACAGCTTTGGAGCTAAGATCTGACAGGCACAATCACCCAAATCACAGTTACGTGGAATCATAAGAAGACCACTATCAGAGGAATTTTTAAAATGAAATCTAAACTTGACCTTAAGTCGGTGCAAAAGCTTTAAAAGTGGGGTGATGTGTGATGATTTATGAGTGTGAGTTAGAAGCTGTGCGGCAGCATTTTGCACAGATTGGAGGGGATTAACAGAAGAGACGAAGGCGTGGACAAGCATCTCCAGAGTTTTACACACATTTACATACTATTTTTTTACATAGGGTTGCAAAGGGGCAGAACATTTCTGACATTAGAAAAATGTCAACGAACAAAGTAAAAAACACTGAAGCATATTACAGCATTTCTGACTCATTCCTTTGACATATACTGTAGTAGCCAGTAAAATAATAATATTAATAAGAAGAAGAATACATTAGCTGAAGCAGTATAATTGAAAAAGAGTAACATTTGGACTAATATTTGTATCTGAACATTTGATAGGATTCCTTTTATTTCATGTCTGTTTCTATATTCACACATAATAAATATCATAGATTTAGTTCATTTTCCATGTAAATTAAGTTTTAAAGTGTTAACAAAGATAAACTTTTCATAAATTCCACTTGGCTGTAAGTAGGAAGAAGTCACTGATGAATGTGTCTTACCACTACATCAGCTGTTTCACTCTGAAGTTAGGACTAGACACTTGTGTAGTTCAGTCTTGACATAAGGGACCTGGTCTTGAACCATCTGCTTTTAGCCTTGTGTCCCTCCTCAACTTGGTGTTAACTCAAATGTGGTTGTGCTCAGTTTTGGATTTGTTTTGAGTGAATGTAAGTACAAAGTGGTAGGTGAGGGTCGTTTAACACCATCTTCTTTCCCGACTCCTTTCCTTTTCCCCTGTTCTTCAGAAACAAATGATGATCTTCTGCTGCTGTGTGATTCTGGCCATCATCTTCGGGTCATTTGTCTACAGCTTCATCAAATAGAAAACCTGCGTGAGGCCGCCCACCAGCTGAGTCCACGCAGTAGAGGATGTTCTCAGGTGGTCACAAAACACAGCCTGGGCTCACTTAACCGTCGTTTCAACTCATTCAAAATAGAAATTAACCTTCTCAGGGTGCTCCACATGTAAATTCAGGTTCAGTGCAGTCTCCCCTCAGTATCCACTCTCCTGTCCTGAAAGGTCTTCGTAAAGATCTTAACATGACCCCACAGCATTTAAATTGAATTTATCTGCCTCATACATATTTAGGTGAGCATTCGTGGATGGCTGCAGAATTTATAGAGGGCCATATGATGGTAGCGTTAAACAAAGCAGGGGTTAAAAATCAGTCACCCTTCAATGCAGTGCAGGCACTTCAGAATGACCATTGTTGAACTATCAGACCAATAGCTCCAACAAAAACCCTGAACATTATATCATAAATGTGACATCTGTTGTAGAGCTGTTATACTGAATTGTGTTAGATTGTATAGGTGTATCTAATGAAGTGAAATATCAGCTAGAAACTGTCAGGGTAAAGAGTCAAAGAAAATGCTTGATACACAATGAGCAGTCATTTGTCCATTTAGATATGTCTGACATCTTTGGCTCTGACCGCAGTCTGATTACTGTTTTAGTATTTGTATGAATTGAATGATGTTAGGTGCAGGTTCTGTTTCTGCTGGTGGATATTGGTAGGACTTTTCAAGAGTGTTGATTTTAGATTAGCTAAATCTGCAGAGGTAAAATGTGGAAAACCTGACCAGATGGCAGCACTGGATGAAAGGTCACGGGGTCACCAAGATATTTACAGTTCTGTGTTCAAGGGCGATGAGCAAATCTCATCTCAGTCTCGCCTCCAATCTCTGTTATATCTCTTGTTTTATATACTTCTTTGTCCACTTCTTTCATATGAAAAGATTTCTTCATTTGTAGGCCACTGAAAGATTCCTTACAAAGCTGTCAAACCTGAATGAACTGCTATCTCAGATGATGCAATAGCTGTCAGGATCTGCCCTCACAGATACATTAGGAAGGTTGTTAAACCCAAGAAACGACTTAAATGTGGTATTTATGAGTAAGGAATGAATAGCAATGGCTGTGAGGTGAAAGTAACCCAGCCTCTGACAGATCTCCCTGTAGCAGGAGTACCACACTGCCTGTCATCATGATGCATCTCTATGAAGTCAGTATCGTAAGTATTGAGACAGCTGTCGTTATTCTTTTGTACCTTTGTCTATTATTTGTGTTATGATGTGGAAACCATGCCACTGTGCCAATACTTATGCTATCGACTGCATCTAATGATACAATTCATATCATGTTGTGGATAAGAACCTGCTATGACTCCGTAGTGGGCCTTTAATCAAATCATTTTCAAATCAGTTTAAAGAAGAAAGTCATTTTCCTTAAAGAATCACATGCTCGAGTGTTAAACTGATAAAAGATTATTGATGGTAAATGCTGCATGACCCGAGAATATGAGTAAATTTAGAAGGTGTTAGATTAGAAATGGAAATAAACACAGACTGGCTTTATTTGGTTACACTCACACTGCCTTGGGGGTGTTTTTACTGCATCAGATCTATGTTCTTTGTGTATTTATTACCAAAATTGCTTTCATTTTTAATATAATTTTGTGTTTTCCCACCTCTCTTTTTTAAAAGGACTACAGCTGTATTTCTTGTTTCATGCCATGGCTTGACTCTGGTTGGTCTTGACGTTTGCATCCTACCTCTTTGTTCTAGATCCACAAATACACTCAGCTACAGACACTGACAATGCACCGGATAAAACAAACGTCCCGAAAATAAGATAACATGACATCTCTCCTGACTTGAATGTAGGCTCGCCTGTTCTGCAGGTTTCCACCAGGCTAAATGGAGATGTAAAATCATAAGTCTTAAAATCTTATAATAATTAAAAAATAATATATTTGCTGGGTATGACGTGTGGAAATTAAGGGGGCAGGTTGGAAATTAGGCAGGACGACTGGTCAACCATGGTTCACCTGTTAGTGTGACAAAAATAACATAGTGAGCTTGTGTGTTTTTTCTGCATTATTTACAGCCTATGACTTGTAGCAGTTTATATGGGAAGTTATACTGTTAAAAAATCACGTCTTTTGTAGCTCTGTCCACCTGTTGGAGAAAATAAAATTAATCTGTTAATTATTTGGCTTATGATTAATCATACACTTTACAGCGTTCGTAAGGCGCGTCAGTTTAACTTGTTCCTCTCGCTTGCCGTATCTTAGCTGCGCGTGTTTGAAAGACAAGTCACTGCCTCCAATCACAAGAGTCATGCAACATTGTCCAGCCAATCCACAACAGTTTGTTCAAAGTGCACTTCCATTTATGGAACGGCAGGCACTTCCTCGTTGAGGTGAAGGCATCAAAACGTGCCTCTTCGATGCGAGTCTTTGGGAAGGGAAACACAGGACGCAGAAGACGTCACACGTCTCGGACCAGTGGAGGCGGTTGGAAGCGCACGGACTTGTGTGAATATGGGGGTAAGAATTGTAAAACGAATCATTTTAGAGCAATAATGGTTATTTCTGAGTAATGACCAGCTATATTGGGAAATGGGGTGGTGGTTACTGTGTTGTATCATTGCGTGATTGGCTACTTCTCTTGACTGAGAGCGTGTTTGTCCACTAATTAACGTCATTGGGCCATATTAACCAATAAAGTATAAGGTCGTTTTCGAATTGTGCTGTTATTGGTAGCTTGCCAACTCCCTCGTACGCTTATTGGATATTCTTGTCCAATCACAGTTTACAAATCTTTCATGTGACTGACACTGCTGTAGTCCAATGAACGCATCGCTGGCTTATATGTGATTGGTCCAATGACGTTAATTAGTGGACAAACACGCTCTCAGTCAAGAGAAGTAGCCAATCACGCAATGATACAACACAGTAACCACCACCCCATTTCCCAATATAGCTGGTCATTACTCAGAAATAACCATTATTGCTCTAAAATGATTCGTTTTACAATTCTTACCCCCATATTCACACAAGTCCGTGCGCTTCCAACCGCCTCCACTGGTCCGAGACGTGTGACGTCTTCTGCGTCCTGTGTTTCCCTTCCCAAAGACTCGCATCGAAGAGGCACGTTTTGATGCCTTCACCTCAACGAGGAAGTGCCTGCCGTTCCATAAATGGAAGTGCACTTTGAACAAACTGTTGTGGATTGGCTGGACAATGTTGCATGACTCTTGTGATTGGAGGCAGTGACTTGTCTTTCAAACACGCGCAGCTAAGATACGGCAAGCGAGAGGAACAAGTTAAACTGACGCGCCTTACGAACGCTGTAAAGTGTATGATTAATCATAAGCCAAATAATTAACAGATTAATTTTATTTTCTCCAACAGGTGGACAGAGCTACAAAAGACGTGATTTTTTAACAGTATAACTTCCCATATAAACTGCTACAAGTCATAGGCTGTAAATAATGCAGAAAAAACACACAAGCTCACTATGTTATT